>VZTZ01047394.1:636388-881964 GCA_013400955.1 Drymodes brunneopygia | reverse complement strand
TATATATATATATTCAGTATTCTGGAATGAAAGGTTTTGAAAAGTTGAGGTATCTGGTAAAACCAGGAAGCTGAAGTAAGACAGTAGCAGCTTATGGGCCAAAACACAGGCATGCATATGGTTGATAAGGAATTTGAACTGTGTGTACAGACAAGTTTTACAGAACTTTTTTTGAATTTTTTAAAGAAGGATATGTATGGGGAGAGATGCAGATGGGAAGGAAGAGAAGCACCATATGAAGCTGACAGAGAAGGCAGAAGGAAGCATATGTTGTGACATGAAAACTATAACCCTGAAAAAAACTGAGGGTAAGTGTTGGCTTAAAGAAGCTTGGAATGCTAAGCTATGAAACACCCTGTTTGATTCTTCCTGATTTTGCATATTTCCTCTGAACAAGTGACAATGCATCAAGGAAACAACCAGCTCATCAATTTCTCATCTGAATGGGAAAAGCCTGCAGAATTTTAATTTTGGTATAATGCTAAATTTAGAAAATGGACAACAAGTATGTTTAGGGTAAGCTATTACAAATTTACCTAAAAGTATCAAATTGCCCAAATGCAGGGAACAGAATGAGTTTTGTTTAAGGGCACAGATAAGATTTATAACAAATTAATGGGATTTATTTTAAAATCTATTATGCTTTGTCTGAGATATGTAGATGAAAATAAAGAAATTCAGTAAATTTCTGTTTGTTATAGAGGATTTAATTCTCATACTTGGAAGAAACAGAGAAAAAAACTTTGGGTTTTAAGATATAAAGAGAAAACATTTGTGAAAGAGGAAAGAAGCTAACACTGAAAAACAATAAAAATGAAAGTTTTTTCTCAAAACTGTTATTTATAATTTTTAGTCAGAGGGAGATGAAAGAGTAAAGAGATTTTCAGACTACTCAAACTACTTGTTGATTAACATACAGACATGAATTTGTTTTACAGTGTTACTGTGTTTGTAGGCATTTATTCCAATTGTGGAGTACCAGCCTATAATTAATTTCACCTTCATAAATTAATAGCTAATTAGGAAGCTAATTGAAATGCAAGTCACCCATTAATTTATGATCTTTTTAGTCAAGCTATCTATATAACTATAATGTAACTTAGACTTCAGTGTCTCATATGGTATTTTGTTGGCTCGTACCATTCAACTTCATTCTTGTTTCTTCAGACGTTTTGGGAAGATTTTATGATAATACATTTAAAATTAATAATTTACAAATACTATAGTATGTACAATACATCAAAATATCAGACCTTTTGCTTTTCCTCTCAGTACTAACCTTCTGTGGTTCTTAATAGTCTCTTTGTTTCTTAATGAACAAATAGTAAGCTTTGTGGCATCTAAAGATTAAATAGTACATGCTGGTTCCTGCTTTCTGCAAAGAAAATACTCAAAGACACAAAAGCTGGGGAGGCTTAGAAGCTCATTGTTTTGAACTGCAAACACAAGGAAAATATTTCTCTACAGTTGGGTCATCTTTGACAAAATGAAACCATAATATTTTGTAACACAAGCATCTATGTTAAAGAACTTGAAAATTGTTTGTTTGTCTTGAGAACAGATAAACAAAAACATAGGACAAGATAGGACAAAAGAACATGGCCTCAAGTTGGGCCCGGAGAGGTTTAGATTGGATATTGGGAAAAATTTAATCACCAAAAGGGTTGTGAAACATTGGAACAAATTGCCCAGAGAGGTGGTTGAGCCACCATCACTGGTGGTGTTTAAAAGACACATGGATGAGGCACCTAGGGACATCATTTATTGGTGGATTTGGCAGTGTTGGGTTAATGGTTGGATTCAATGAGCTTAGAGGTCCTTTTCAATCTAAATGATTCTATAATTCTCTATATATTTGTACTACATGCTGCAACTAACAGTAAATTGGTAACTGCCACTGTGCAGACAGAGAACTGAAGCTTTGAAGAATCACACTCATGTCGGCCCAAATATTTTCCTACTTATCTTATCCACTTTGGATGTCAAAAGGCATTGCTATTACCCAAGTATTTGTTGTGGAGAAGTGATGGCCTGTTTCTTACCCTGCCTGGGCCATCTGGGCCAGAGAAGAATCTCCCCTAAATTCACCATTTCAAAGAAGGGTCTTCAGTTCTCAAGTTGAACAGGAGACCAGCAGTGTGCCTTCAAACTGGGAACACTTTTCATGATGGAAATTATAGAATCACTACAGAGGTGCAGATGCCCAGAGAGACAACATGGTTTTTGTGTGTTTTTAAAGTAACTCTGTATTGCAGTCAGGCTGTGTCTCTCATGGCACAGAGAAGCATGAGTTTATAAAGAGAGTGCTAACGCTGAAACTCTTTGTCAGGAACCAAAAACAGTCCTCTTTTGTTTTGTGCCAGCCAAGACCAGAGGTGTACGGTTTAGGAAGCCATCTCAATTTCCATTATAGAAAAAGTACTGGAGTATCTAATTAACAACAGTTTTTGCAATCTGTGGCTGAGGAGTTTAATGAGACCCCTCTTCATTTTCTGCCCTTAAAGCCTTTCAGATCTGCTCACTGAGTGGTGCTGGTGCTAATGAGGCTCAGAGGCTCTTCCACTGGGCATCTCCCTCTCCCTGCTGTTATCTCAGTCCTTCACACTCACAGTCCACTAGTCCAAGGACAGAAGGTGCACTTTTGTGCTGGATCACAAAGCTACCACACCACACATATCCAAACCTGCAGTGCAAGGCCATTTCCCAACTGGCTCCTGCACATGGGGAACTCTGCTTGGAGACCTTGTACTGTCCCCATGTCCTCCTTCTGCAGCAGCTAAAACAGAACCAAGCCAATCACTGCACCTAGCACTGCAAGAACTGAAATAGGAAAACAGCTCTGCCAGTAATTGAGAAGCATACAACACTAGACAAGTGCATTAAAGGAATAATATAAGAATTTCTTCTGTTCAGTGTAAGAAGTTTCATAGGTTTGTCACAAGTGTCAAACTACTTTATGGACCATCAGAAACTACTTTGGACACAAGAGAAAAAAAGCTGCAGCAATGGACTGTTGCCATTTAGGATGCCATCAACAATCCAGGAGATAAAAGTTTCCTGGCCCTCAGAAGACATAGTCTCATGAAAAATGTAGTCACCAGGAATGGATTTAGGTCTGCAGAGTGTCTGCAGCCACTCACAAAGTTGAGCAACATTAATGAAAAATTGTTATTCGTTATTCAAAGACATTAAAAGGAGTGAAAATTGCACTTGTTTTCAGCATGTTCAAGTCTCCAGACACACAGCTTTAAGCCTCAACTAGAGATAACAGGAGCACCCCTTATGGACTAAGCCTGTTGTGAATTAACCATATCAAAATTTTCCACTTGTCATTTTTGTAATTCCCACCAGAATATCTCTGGTATTAGACGACAGAGTTTCTGTAAGAGTGAATTTCCACAATTTCTACCATTTAAATAATAAATCTATCTTCATCATCATCCAGGAGAGAGTAATTTCTTCAGAAGAAACAAGGATAATGAACATGAAAATTTTCATTTTCATTTTAAACGTGGTATAACTGTAAGAACCAACTAGATAAAATTACAAGAAGAAAGAACAGTATATGTGCTATTTATTAAACCTTATTGCTGATATGTCAAATTTATTACTTGGCCACTATTCTAATAGGCTTAAACCCTAATTATGTAGTCAACATAAATGCAAATATATTTTTAAAAAAATCTAGAAATTGTATTATCCATCTCAACTATGTTTTCACTGAAAAGGTTTATCAGAGCTAAAATGGAACTTTCTATTTTTCTCTGCTGATTCAGAGCAGACAAATAGGTTTTTAAATAGAAAATCAAGCTGTAAAATTTTGGTTATCTGGGAGCAGAACTTCCTTGATTTCTTTTGTTTGAGTTGTTTCAGTCTGAATAAATTATCAAATATTTGTGGCCAGAATGCACAAACAAGAGCGAGACTTGGCAGTTTCTGCTTTCACAGACAGGGCACTCACATGACAGACCCAGGTTCAAGACCTTGCTCTGAATGAAGGAAAAGAGCAATTTCAGCTCAAGTCTTCCACATGAGGGTCAGCACCTCAGCCACTGGCTGTTTTTGTGATTCAGAAGAGATAGGCTCTTATTTTTGGCATGATGTTTGAAAACATTTAATTTTACTGCTATGCTGAATAGAGTGCACTTTTAAAACCAGTACTCAATACAGCTCTGAATAAAACCTCAAATACTGTATCAGTTATGTACACAAGAAATTATATATTTTAGATTTTTTAAAATCAATTTTTTAAGAGGAAGATCTGTTTATTTGAGCTACACTTTGGTTATGTTCAGCTTTGCACATGCTATATTTAAGTATATTTAAACTCCTAATAAAATCATATTTCAGTTATACAACGCCTGCTTCTCTCAAACTTTGAAAGTAACATTTAAAGCTTCACACTTTCTACATTTGCAGGTTACCTGTGAGAAACAGCTCCCCAGGCACCGTGTTTGTTGGTTAGTATGTTGAGTATCTTCTGTTTGAGCTGGTTGGCCGTGACGTGATCCCGATGCTTAGCAGCACTGATGAGGTGGTCACACATCTTCTCCTCCTCTCTCCGGTCAGCAGCGTACTGAGCGCACTGCGACTGGCAATGAAAGAACATCCACTTCGTTACAGACAGGCTACTCATGATCCCCTTAAAATTATTATTTATTAAAGCCTTTGAATATGAGAAGAACTCATTAAAGTACTTTTCAGAAGAATAGGACATGCCATTTGTCCTAGTTTCATACAGGACAGGGTTAATTTTTTACAGTAGCTGGGGGGGAAGCATGTCCAAACCCTAATGTTATTTGATACTATCTCATGTCAGGGGCAGGAGTGAGGGACATTCTCTCTCTCTGGTCAGGGAAAAAGTGTGGCATGCAAAATGGTCCAGTCTTTTTTGACTTACTGTATAAACCATTTCTTTGTCTTATACATTTTGTTATTAATATTGTTCCTGCTACTGTTCTCTTTCCTATCTCATTGTTGTTTCCAGTAAATTATTCTTATCTCAACTTGGGATTTTCACCATTTGTGCTTCCAGTTCTCAACTCCACCTTGAAAAGGGCAGGGACATGATCAAACAGTGTCTGATTCAGAAGAGTCTCAGAGGGGACACTGCATTGTTTAGTAGTATTATTTCTAAACCACAACACCATTTAATTGAAATGTTCTAGTACTGTGTATTATCCATGAAAAAGCACACAGTTAGAACATGCAAAATTGAAATACCAAGGGCAAAGGCAACAGAATTGCATTAAAAACATGAAGCTATACATGTGTGTGTATATGTGTGGCCATGGAGATGCCTTAAAAGTTACTTTCTTTACAAATGTTTCATATGTTCTCAGGCATAAAATATGGCTCTGACATACATAGGATAATATACAAGAAAAAATTATGTGCACTGGTTTTGATTTTTGAAATACATTAACACCTAAAATTAAAAAGTTATTTGATTATTTTCTGGCTATGAATGCTAAACTAAATAAATAAGAAGTATATTTTCTATTTCTTACCACAAAATGCAAAATTTTGATAACATACTATCACTTCTAAAACACTAATAGATAAAAAAAAAATCACTCATCTTTTAAAACAAAAAAGATCTCATATTTCCATCATGTTTCCTTTGAGAGAAAACTACCTCTAAAGAAAATGCTGTGGTTCTTGACCTTCACATGAATTTGTTTCTAAACTGCCAGAATTCTATAGTGTATTTCTGTTTTGATAAATTCTTTCTTTATGTATAAAGACAATATTTTTCCATTTATTTACTCAAAATCATGCTAAGTTCAAACTCAATTTATACTCCTCATAAAAAATTGTCTCAAAATGTCTAAAGAAAGAGAATGCAGCCAGAGTAATCAAAATAAATCCACTAAAAGTATAATTTTCTAGGTATAAATTACAAATGCTAGATTATTCTCAGAATAACTGATTTTAAAAATACCTTTTAAGACACATTTTTTTGCACTTACACTTTTTGTGCACCATTTTAGAACGTTTAGCCAACACTCAATGTTATAATAGCGCTGAATAGAATCCAATTTTCTGGCATTCAAAAGAGCAATTAAAATTAAGTTAACCTCATACTTTATATTTTATTCTTAATATTTCTGCACGCTACTTTCTTAGTACAGATCATATTAACATTCAGTAAGATTTTAACAGTGATCTTTTATTGTGTTTACAGACAGAATTTCAAGTAATCTGTCTGGGAAAGAACAATGGTTACACTAATTCATAAAGGGTTAATTCATTTTTCAATTTATCTTCTTGTACAGGGAGGCACCAATTAGTACAATGATCTGCCTTAGTAATGAGGTTAATATTTCACCAGCTCATTGGACAGTAAAATTAAATTTTCATTTTTCTTCCTGAACAATTATAAAGGTTAACAAAATGAAAGTTAACTGTGAAGTCCCCATTCTGGGTGGAATTTTCCTGGCTGTGACTACAAATGGAGTCAGAATAAAATTTAGATGCTGGTCCATGGCCTATGCAGGAGACACAGTAACTTTGTGCAGCTTGGAACAAATAATTTTACCCATAATGATTCAATTAAAGTTTAAAGGGCAGAAATAAAACAAAATAGTATGCACTTCTCTAGCTAAGAGCAATGATTAACATGTACTAAACCCCAGAACATATACCTACACAGTTTATTAAAACAAAATGACAGATATACAATCATGTAGCAGAAAACTACCAGAAATCTCTTTGTCCCTACTGCTTTCAAGTAGGATGAATAAAAAAATGTTCACTTATATTCCCACCATTATTAAAAAAATATGTAAAGCATTTTCAGACTTTAACCATCACCTTATTTAAGTCCTTGTGAATTTCACATTGAAACAGACTACATTTTACAATTTTATTTTATAATTTGCAGATTTAAACTTACTTGTCTAAAATGTGTATCTCAGTCTTTTCCTACAACAAATATAATGAGAATTTTCATATATGAAAAATGTGTTGGTTTCTTTACCAGACAATAAGACAGACTTGAGGCTATTCCTTTAGGGAATTTAGTTAATATTCTAAATCCTATTTGCTAACAGAAGCTGGAAGTTAATTGAATATTCTCATTTTATCTAGAGTTCTGACAGATCTTATACCTCAACGTATTCTTCAAAGAGCAGATAATTCAATCTTCCATTGTCATCTTAGGTTACTGCATGATGCTCTGATAGATATCAAATGTTATTTATTGTTGAGGCAATATGAAACTTCACTCTGACATACACTTAATTGTAAATGCAATTTTATCTATGTTCAAAATATCCAGTATAAGCTTGGTAATAAAGTTGTTGCAATCCCATATGACAAGTGTCTGCTGTCTGCTCTGACAAAATGAAGTAAAGGTTACTTGTATTCAAAATGACAACAGATATCTCTGTGTCTCACAGTTTTCAGCTAGGTCAAGGAGCACAAAAACTAGTACATCAAAGTGCACATTTAAGAGAGCTGTTTCAAGGAGATAAAAACCTCATCAAAACTAAGATTACTGGATCCTATTTCTAGCCACCAGGTGGTTGTTGACATTTTCTGACAGATTAATAAATTGATATAGCTATTTATTATCATCAATACTAGGTCAGTCAATCTCAATCCTAATGCTAGGTCACTTGAGCAGTAAAACATGTGGAAATATATGACTGCCCATATATACCTACATCTACACAAATGTATGCAAACACAAGGCAGGTTCGGAAATGATAAAAAACAGTGATGAAATGTATGAAACACCATAAAAATGCAAACCCATATTTGTTAAAGTCATGTCAAAAATGAAGTTTTAAATTTACTCCATTACTTTTGCATGATTTTTTTAATAGGAACAAAATTAATCCTGTATAAACAATTGAAAACCTATTAAACTGAAGACATTTTAAAAACAGGAGTTTTAACATTTGGATTACTTCCAAGCAATGTATTTTAAATTGTATACCGTACCACTCATTGATGAAAAACCAATTGAGTGTTGACTCCTTTTCAGAATAAGAATTACAGATATTTAAACTTAAGAGAGTCAGCTGCTCTGTTACATCTTCCAGTACTGAATCTCACTGTCAATGGTTAATGATTCCTAACTACCAAGAAAGATATGCAGTATTGTATTTCACAATACAAATTATAAAAATAAATGTTCTAAAGTGCTGCAAAATTCAAAATATTAGTAGAAAATTATCTTAAAATATTAAATCTGTTTAACAAAACATTTGTATTTCTTACTTTTTGTGAAGTAGCTTTAAAAAGCTTTGCTTTTTTACTGAACTTATACATACTGTTGTAAAAAACCAACAAAAATAATTAATAAGGTGATTTGCATTACTATTTTCAATAAATCAGAAAAGTTCTTTGTGAACCAAAGAGTCTACCACATCAGATTAGACATTCTGATTAAGGCATTTCTTCAAGCTGTAAATGCTTTTATGAATTTCAGTGACAAGATGAGAAATTAAACCCATTCCTTGTGCTTGACATTTACCAAAGCTTTTAAAAACCAGTTTTGAAATGCTTTCAATGTAAATTTCTTCCTTGGAAGAAAAAAAAGAATAAAATCTTTATTGCATGGAGTTACAGTCTAGGTGACAACTGAGTGAAAACAGAGAACCAGAAATGCACCAGCTCTCAGGCTTACCTCAAACTCAGCATGCTTGTGGACATCTTCAGCTCTTTGTCGGTTTAAAATAAATTCTGCTTCATTTGCAACACGCACTATATGGTCTTTCATTGCATGACACAATAATCTAAAATAAGAAAAATCAGAATCAGCCTTTTTATTTGATGTACTTCAAGTAAACTATTTCAGCAGTTTACTTATAATGGAAAATCAATGAAAGTTCTGTAATTAAACTTTCAAATTAGTTGAAATTAAAAAATAATTTTGTCCAAATTTTTATGCATTGTGAAGGCATAAAGAAATCATATTTAATGGAAAAAAACTTCCATTTTTATTGAAGGGAAAAGTTCTTTATGGAAGAATATATTTTGAGTATGTTCTCAATATGAACGCTACACTGTCATTTAAAAAATATAGACAACTGCTTAAACTCTTATTTATACCATTAAAAACATTAAGTGGAGGTATTCCAATTTCAGTCTTAAAAAGTCATTACTGAAGATTTAAAATTTTATTAAAATTGCAAAATAATATCAAAATTTTTCACATAATTTTTCAGACACTGGAGTGAAAAGTGCATCACGTTTCCAAGTTTTCAAGGTATCAGAAACAGACAAATCTTACTTAAGAAGGAGGAAAAAACAGATTAAGAGTGAACTGAGACCGAGGATGTCAGTCAGACATATTAACTTAAGACTTCTGTAAAGACCACAAAATACCATGAGGTGCATAATAAAATTGCAGCATAGACAACGCTGTGCTGTTAAAAATGCTCCCATCTTTTTGGGCAGCAAGAATGGAACCAACTGCTTTCTCGTCCCTACAGTCCATATCTAGGGTTGGCCATTCCATTAAAAAATACTGTGCTCTTCTTATCAGCAGGGAGGAAATATCTTTCAGAATGCAATGATCTGACAGGTCTGTTTAGGATCAGGAAGAAATGCCTCTTTTACTGTGGAAGTGGAACATGGTCTGGGATTTTCCTTCTTGCAGCATCAGGGAAGGAATTTCAGTGTTTCTTATATTAAGACTGTGCAATTTCTAGCAAATTCCTAAGACCCTAAGTTGGTCTTTGGTATTAGAAGCACCACAAGTAAAATTCATTATTATTAGAAATGAGAGTCATGATTACTAGACCTTACACCTTAAAGATGGAAATATCTGAACTCTATTCTTGCTTCCTTTGGTGCGTTCTACCATCTGTGAAGGAAGGAAACCACTAACCCTGAGCTAATATTTAATATGTGTGCATGGCAAGGAAAACCATAAATGTTGGAGCCTCTGTTTTAGAGATAAAGACAAATATACTTGGATCAAGGTTTCACAGTGGATATTCATGCTTTTAATAACCCTTTTTATTATATCTAATCCTTTGCTAGTTTTAAACCAAAAAGTTCTTTGCAAATTATAAGCTGAAAAACTAAAGTTGCCTATACTGCAGTCTTCAAAATTTAGCTTTGTTTTTTAATGTACTCTGCTGGAAGACATGCTTCACTATTTTATTACTGTTAAGTGTTCAGATTTTTATTGTTAAGAGGTAAGTGTAGGACTGTCCTGAGATATGGATTAGGAATGAACATTAGTGGATGTCTGGAGGATGGTGACAGACCCTTCAGTGGTGCCCAGAAACAAGACAAGGGGCAATGAGGCACAAAGTGAAACACAGGAAGCTCCAGCTGAATATGAGGAAAAATGTCTTTGTGAGTGACAGAGCACTGCAACAGGGTGCCCAGAGAGGCTGTGGAGCCCTGTGCCATGGAGAAATTCAAAAGCCATCTGGACACAACCCTGTGCAACCTTTAGCAGAGGGCTAGATGATCTCCAGAGGTCCCTTCCAACCCCAGCCACTCTGTGACTCATGACATAAACAAGCTTCTCTAAAATGACAAAATACTAGAATGGAGTACTTAATATCCCTAATGAAATCTTGCATCACAGATTTTCCTGAAATTGTACATATTATATTAACAATCTGGAAGCTAGGATTTCAAAACTGAACACACAGATTTCCAGTGTCTACTAGCTGCACATCACTTCCTGAATGAATAAACTATGGAATAAATGGAGCACAGTGCAAATGGTCCAGCTGTGGTCCAGACAAGAATTCTACTTGGCTTCAGGTGAAATCAACAGGTTTCTTAGACACTTCCTACCACCAAGAATTTGGTCAGAAAAGATGAAGACTAACTTCAATCCCCTCGGTTTCTTATTTGGGAGATTTGGGTTTTATACCTCAACGCACCCCACCCTTCCCAAAAAAGCCACAAAAAACCCAACCAAAAATTTTAAGTGGCCTCTGTTTGTGAAAAATGATAAATACCACACTAATCTTGGTTGTATTTATCTGTAGTAAGAAGTGTTCACATTCTCTGTGCCCATTTATGCACCTAAAAGGATGGACCTTCAAATGGATCCTCTGAGAATGCTAATTTGCACAAGTTATAAATAAATCTCTTGCCAATACACAGAGAAATGTCTCTGTCTGCTTTACAGAAAATGAAAACTTTTATAGACATGCAGCAATAGATTCAAATCAAATAGCTGAAATTGGTAGTGATCCGAGTTGTACCTTTTGTTTATTATTGAAAGTCTTATCCATGAGATATCTCAGTATTATTTCAACTGTGTCTTGTTAGTTGCTTCATGCAGTCTCACATATCTATCACTGATTGTGACTTCTTCAATAACAAGATTAAAAACTGTTTGTATGATCATTAACAAATTAGGGTTATCACAAAAGTGACACCACAGCCTATTAAAACTGTATAATCAAATAAATAATATGGTATCAATGTGTGGTAATAAGGGACATACTGTGATTCACTTACCTTAGGCGCTTGTGTGCACCTAAGGTAGAACTTCAAAGACTAGGTAAACTATGTTTTTCCACCTAGAAGACCATGAATAATCATGCTAGTCCTAATATCACTTGACAGAAAGGCAGTCTTTGAGGAAAGGAAGGGTGAAAATCCCAGCCATCATTTAAGAATCTTGTGTAGCTACAAAAGAAGCCTTGACCTGGATGTTTTTGCTTGCAAGTGTAAGAATATAGGGCTGAAAACAGAAGCATAATAAATTAAAGTAGTTTAATGTGTCATCACTGAGAGGCAGCAACTACAAGATTGGGGAAGCAGTGTCTTACAGAGGTTTTGCAAAGGTACTTGCTTCTGTGCCTGCTCTACTTATTAAAGGAAACTTACTTTTTGATTTTAAAAGCCCTATTAAAAATAATTTTTGATACTGATTTTTAGTTCTAACTGAAAGCTACCATGTATTCTCAAACTACATTCCTACTAAGTATAAGATGGCAAAACTGTTTACTAGATTAAATCATAGCCAGCTAACTCTGATTCTCAGATTCATTTAGACTCAGCAATACTTACTGTACTGTCTTAACTGGTTCATACCTGATGAACAAGCATGATAATGTTGTCATCCTTTGAATACTAACCAATTCATCTTAATCCTGATTAATTCAACCGTACGCATGGCATTACATTAAAAAAAAGAATCCTCCAACTTTTCAGCTTGAGAAAAAGTGCCTACAACTTCTTTTGGACTCTCAAAGAAAAAAAAAAAAAGAAATTATTCAGAAAGAATCCCAAATCAGAAGAAATCTTACCCTCAGCAGTATCAAGGGCTTCCAATAAAAAAAAAAAAGAAATTAAATCTCCCTTCATACACCACAGGTAAGAAAAAAGAACAAGGATCTCTAGGTCAGTAAGTTTACTCCATTGCAACAGGCAGCTACATAATTTAATCTTTCATAAACTGCCTTTAGCTTATTAAAGGCATTTTCATGAAATCTACTTCATTAAACGTGTCTTCAGTGTATGAAAATATGATTGAGGTACTTGCCTCCCACAGAGCTATGGAAAGATCTCTGAAGCTTAAAACACTTTCCCTTTGCAATACAAATGTATTTTTCAGAAGTTTTTACTGTCTCATTTTATAGAAACCTTGGCCTTAGGTTAACACAATTCTCCCTTCTGATGATCCTCTGATACTTCAGGTATTCCTATTTCTTGTGCTAAGTAAACCAGATCTCTGACTTTTCTCGTATGGCAAAACATACAAGAGAAGTTGTAAGAGGAGTTTTACTAATACCATAATTTGATTTTACTTTTTATGCAAGTGCAGTGCAACTGCACTGTCAGCAGTATTCTAGACAGATTCTAGTCACTATTTACATAGTAACATTAATGGTGCCTTATTTCAATGGAAATACCCTTTCTGATCCAATTCTAGAATTGTGTTTCCCTTTTTCTTAGCCCTATGTTCTATGATTTTGCACAAGAAAAATTTAGTGATAGATTGGTCTTTTACCTCCTCGGATAATTCCAAAAGATGCAGTCCCTAGTATATATTTTCAGGAATATGAACTCCATGTACTGTTACATTAAAAAATATTTATGTAGTACATTACACTGTATAACATTTACATTAATGCAGGTTTGAAAACCACCCAATATATCCTGATTGATATTTCTGTCATCTGCCCAAACAGGTTTCCCACCCACATTACAGAGCATTCCCTTTTTGGGGAAAAGTCTATTCTCTGTATCTTTCCCTTACCATCATCCTGTACTGGAGTGACCAATCCCAGTAAGAAGGACTTTGAGGCACAAGAATGCATATATACCTGCTATACAAAGGGATGACCTAAAATTTGAGTGCTAAACAATTTTTACTCTCCTTTGGGAATAAAATGTGTTCTTTAGTGAGATCTTATCACAGTGACTGAGTCACTGTTCTCACTCACCCTTTTAAATCCTCACCCTGTTTCAGCAAGCACTGCCCTCAACAGACCTAGTAGCTACATTAATGTTGAGACAGTGAGGAATCAGGCCTTCTGGTCATACTTATAAATTTCTACATAAGTACCACTTACAAAGGGCTAAGGAGTTTTATGAGAAGTTTCACCACAGGCTTGCTGTACTTTTTATACTCATTTCCAGTAATTCACAATTTACAGAAAAAAAAAAAAAAAAAGCCTTGAGTAAAAAAAGTTAAAAAACTAACCTTGAAAAATATTAACTTTATCCTGTGTAACCGTTTCTTCATTTGCACCACTGAAACTCCTACCAGAATTGAAGAAAATTTTGCTTGCCAGATGGGCTGATCTCAACCAAGAACTGATGACCAGCAAAAATCTGATCTCCTCTTTGTGTGGCAATCCTTACCACATAAGGCAGAGATTAAACATGACTTGGTAACTTATGGTTTCTCCTCACCCAGACAAGCTTGATTTGTAATAATACCTACAAACTTAAAAACCACCAGTAAAGTTCCTTTC
This sequence comes from Drymodes brunneopygia, assembly GCA_013400955.1. Taxonomy (NCBI): domain Eukaryota; kingdom Metazoa; phylum Chordata; class Aves; order Passeriformes; family Petroicidae; genus Drymodes; species Drymodes brunneopygia. The sequence continues at coordinate 868,048 of VZTZ01047394.1, read as the reverse complement.
CTAGGGAACAGGTTTGACTTGGTTTTAGACTGAATCACAAGTACAGAATCCACCAACAAAGCATTCTGAAATCACTTGTGCCTCAAATTCTTCTACAGAGAAATTAGTTTTCTGTTGAGATAGCTGTGGAGTTTTCAGCTGAAGATATGGAAAAACACTCTAAATAAAATAAGCTGGTACTTCATAATAAGCATGACAGGGCTTACATATCTGTAGGAATAAATGGTGGGGTCTCCTCAACCTAAAAATGGAAGAATCTCAGACTTATGAGCAAGACCAGACTTGAGAGCAAGTTTCAGGACATGACTCATAAATATGAGTTATTTGTAAATATTGTTTTGGAGTAGGTAAGAAATTATTTAAAATCCATTTATCTAGCTTTTCAGAATTCTGTCCTCAGCAAAGTCCCTTTGAATTCCAGAGTGCTTACAGGTTAAAGGAAGTTGTGAAATAGCATGTGTAAGCAACCAGAAGTCCCTGTTTTACAAAAAATGGAGTTTAAAAGGGCTGGATTGTGGAGTACCACATAGCATGAAGTCATTAAGATAAATAGCCAATGCCTGGGAGAACTTTTTTAGAGTTTTGGAAATAGAGATGGTGATAAGACAGTACACAAACTGTATTTGAAACCTGTAAAAAACATAAAATGCTTGCAACACATCTAGATGTGGATTGGGGGACTATTTGTACACCTATAAGAACTGAAGAATGAAAATTCTTACCTCACTAACTATTCTAACCTGGCTTTGCTACTCTGCAGTCAGCTGCTCCTAGTAATAATCTCAGACAGAGATAAAGGGCTCATACCATTTACGCTGCTAAATAAAACAATTGAGCTTACATTACCCAGTCTTTCCTTCATCTGAAAAAAACTAAAAACCCAGATCATTCCCAAACAGCAATTTTCAAAATAGATTACCAAATGAGCATTTGTTATAATTTAGCTAAGGTCTGGCTTCCTCTACTCATTCCTGAAGTTCTGCCAACTCACATGTCCAGGGAAACAGATGTTTCTCTGACTTACTTTCATCATATGCCCACAGTTTTATTTAAAAAACAAAACAAAACGAAACAAAAAAACACATCCTGGAAATGTGCCATTTTTTCATCAAACAGTTGTTTGGACAATCATTACTCTTAATGACACTCATAAGAAATGAAACTTATCATTGTACTTGGCATTTGCAATAGGATTCATAAACTAGTCTAACTTGAAGAGTTTGAAGTTCCACAAGATGCAGTACTGCTACGAATACTTCAAAAGTAAATAGCTATAAACTTGGGAAAGTAATGTCTAACACAGAGGTCCCATGTCTTGCAAGAGAGCAATGATGAAGAATTCCCTTGAGAAAAGCTTGAAATTATAGCATGCAAACTCTCGCTATTGAACAACAACATAATCACATTGACAAGACAAATTTCATGGAGGGTAAACTGTAATTGTTTCAGAAATGTCACAGAAACTGCAACAGATTCAATGAAACTCAGAGATGACTACAAAGAGTCTGCTCCACTCCCCACAAAGATTTCATATTTTGCAGAAGAATTTTCTAAATCAAGAGGAATCTGTCTCTTAGTAATAGAGACTACCCAGTAATCATCCATGACCAGCAGTTACAACTGAGAAGGCCTTTATCTCAGAATCAGCCTCTGCTTTGAGATACGACCTGATCAGGCAACGCTAGAAGGAGAAAGGATACCAAAAAACCTCTAACACATCTGAGAACTGTAGGTGTACTGACCCCACAAGTACACAGACGGTTACCATAACAATGCACACTTTGTTTAACACAAACTATGAGACTGGAGGTAGGACAAGGAAAGCCATAGTAAGGCATACGAGATTATGAAGAAGCACATCTAAACAAGGGACTAAAGCTCACTCTTTAGCTGGAATAGAAATACAGACATTCAGTGCCCACTTTTACAGAGGTATCTATGGCAGGAATCCTCTACTAAAGGAAGATGACATCTAGGTTTGTACACTCTCTTTTTCCATCAGACCTCTACAATAATTTGTTTCGGTGGCTGAACCACTCTCTTGCTACATTTACATTTTTTCCTGTTCCCGCACTTGGATAATGCTGTACTTAAAAGTCTGACACCTTTTGGAGCTACCTTGATGTAAACATTTGCCTCCCATGGGATCCTACTGACCAGTTTCCTGAATAAGCTAAAATTTGCACTCATGGAATCTGTATTCTGCTACTCTCAACCCTCACTTTCCTCAGGGCCTTGAACCACTGTTTCATGGCAACTACAGCCAAAGATGCCATTAATTAACCAAATTCAAAAATAATTCTTGCTTGCTGGTAAATAGCAGATCCAGCTGCGTGTCACTCTTAGCAGTCTCATCCTGTATCAAGAAGTCATCCCCAGCACTCTCCAGGAATTGTCTTCCCTGCATTTATCCCACCTTGTTGCCCTTCCAGAGGTTGTCAGGAAGATTAAAGACCCTCATGGGGAAAGGATTTGTAATCCAGATACTTCTTCAAGGTGTTTAAGAATACTTCTTCCTTGCCCTCACTCTGAATGAGTGGTCTGTAACACTGCCATGACTCTCCTCTGGACTCTCCTCTCATCCTGTCCTGCAAGCTATCAACCAGACTATCTTCCATTCCACTGAAGAACTTAAAAAATCTGAACTGCTTCTTCACAGAGAAGGCAAAACTTCCTCCTTGCTTTCTCTGGCTATGGTTTCCAAGGAAATTGTCTATTGCAGCACTTCTGTCATACACTGCAGGCTGTCCCACCAAGTCTTATTCATTCATTCCAATGATGTCACAGTTTTGTGACTGCATGTGGAGTAATTTCTACTCCTAGTTGTCCAAGATTTATGCATTTGTATACATATTTACTTAAGGTGGGTGCTCTTCTGTTTTTGTCAGGGAGCAGCCTTTTCTTTTGACCTCATGCATCACTACTCCACTGAAATGTGGGCTGTAGTCTCCCTCACGTATCATTACTAAAGAAGGCTTTTCATGTCTCCTTTCACAGCCAACATTGCAGATGCATCCAGCTCTAAAATTATGAAGCCTGTGTACACCCCAATGTAAATCTGAAATCCTAATTAAGCTGCTGTCAGTGAAGCTCTTGACATGTGTGATACCCTCAACAGCACACATTCATAGCAGGAGACTGATTAAATAGAAGCATAAAGTTCAAGATCATAACCAGGATGTCACTAAATCTTTCAGGTGTATTACATAGTTCAAAAGAATTAATTTAAATCTATAGTCAGATCTCTTGTTACACTAAAAGCTGTTACAACAGTCCTATTTTTAGAAAGCTGTATCGGTGTTTCCATATTGAATTCCAAAAATACATGCTATTCAGATATTCCTAAAAAAGCATTATCTATACCAAAAAATCCCAGAAACAGAGTTTTAAAACAACCAATTTAAAATGAAAATGCAGTTTGTTAAAGTAACAGAAATATAGATGTAATTGCTTAAACTACAACTGAATGGAAATACGTTATTGAAGAACATTTCTAATACATTCAAACATCGAAAAAGGCATTTGAATTATTTCAAGAAGAAATAAGAAGAGTTAGGTACTCAGAAATTCACCTATAGCATATTAAAATATAGATGTCTAACTGAAGATATTAAAACTGTGGTCCTCAGCATTACATCTAAAAATTTTCATCCACATTCAAAAGAAAAATATTCCTCAAAACTTTTGATTTATTACCAGGTCTCTCAAAATCTTACCGAGAAAGTCCTTCAAAATATTCTTAGTCTTCATTTTGCTTTTAATAATTTAAAATTCAATCATTATTGCACAGCGATTATATGCAATTTTACATCCCATTAACCCTGCTTTGTTTTAATTATAAAAATCCTTTGTTAGATTCCTTTAAATGATCCAGTTTATAATTTCAGGTTATCCTAGGGAGCACTTTAATTCAGCTGCACATTCATCAACTGTTTATGTCCTGTTAATTGTTGACAACTGCACAATTGCATTCTCTAGCTATGATTGATGAATTGCATTCACAAGTTTAGCTATTAAGCAGAATAAATATTTATAACAGTTTTCAGTTAAAGGATTGTTATCTTTGTCCCCAAAAGGGTAAATTAAAAACAAACGGGCTGATTGCAAAGAAGAGCATTCCAGTAAGGCACACACACTTATTCTAAAACACCTTTCTGAGAAAAGTATAGGGAGGAACATGTGTCCAAGGGCAGTTTGATTAGACATTCCTTTGACTGGATTTAAGGAGTGGTTCTTAAATTCTACTTATTTTTGAAAAGTCATTGATAGAGGGGATTAGAAGGTCCACTGGTATCTTAATACCTGACTGCTAAAAATATGCAGATATAGGATTTCTTCAGAACGGTCATTTTATCAATAATGAGCATGCAATAATATCTGACCTCAACATCCTGGCTGAGAAAACAAAAAAAGGTCCAAATGGTATCGTATATTACTATCCGAGAACATAAGCTTACTATAATTATTCAGTCTGTTACCAGGTAATATTTCTTGTACAATGTGCAGTACATGGCTCACTAAGGTGAGCCCTATTCTGGTGTAAAAACTCATATTTGCACTTCATAGCAAGGAGAATTTCCAACTTACATTTCCTACTGCTACATGGCACTATAACGTGAGTGTGCACAGGGAATCCAGGAGAATTTACACCAGCCAAAAACTGGGTAATAACACGCTCCTATTTTTTTGATACTCATACTCCTATATTTCTATACTCTGACGTTTTCTAAACTTGATTTCAAACAAATGCATGTTTTAACCACTGAAATATCGGCTAGACAAAAAATACCCTACAATAAAGAGAAGATTTGATACTTCACTTTGGTAATGAGATTGGTGAGTAAAAGGAAATCACAACTAAAATGACAACATCTCTTCAACAGGTGCATTGCTATATATATATATATATATAAAATATTTTTTATCGGCAAAAAAAATGTGCAGATTCAAATGGATTTAATGTATTGGACAATACAAGTCAGACACATTGCCCAAGTGGTTTTGTTTGTCTTGGGCACTCCACTACCAGGAGGGCCAAAGAGTCTCCCTTTGCTTCCCAGCTTGCTGGCTGGAAGTACTGAGAAACAATGCACTGACTAGAACATACAGAATTAAGATTATCAGAGGACTGATAAAAGAATTCATAAAAAATTTCAAAATCAAGGAAGCTCGTATAAACATAATGTCAAGTGTGGTTTACAAGACTCAGATTGGACTGGAAATTCTAGATAAAATAAATGTGAAATGATAGTATAGAGAAGTATATCTGCAAAATGAATGCTGTGCTCCTAAAACAGATGGAGCAGCAGATGGTTTTACAGATTGGGCTCCCTGGACTGTCTGGGTAAAACAACCTTGCTGCTCTGGAGAATGGTGGTTCAATTCTCAAATAACCCTAAACTTACATACAGTTCAAGGGAATTCTATTTCCTTCTGTCAATAAACAAAATTTTCAAAAATTACACGCCTACAAATTAAATATTTACTATATAACGTATCTATACAATAAATCTCTTCATTAACACGGCCTTTTCACAACCTTTTTGGAACAGATGGTGAGGAAGTATTATCACCCAATGGAATAAATGCAAAATGACTACTTGTTCAAAAGCTTTAAAATTCATTACCTTCCTTCATTGATGAGCTCAATAAATGCAAGTCCTGCATTCTTCTGAATAGAATTTTGCCATTCCTAAGAAGATAAAATATAACATGATCAAAACCCAAGGATTTTAAACCATATTTTTGAAGCTGACCCTGAGGACTTCCTAAGAAGATCGAATTTAGGCAGAACTTCTTAATTCCCCCCAATCCCCGCCCCCCACCAAAGAATAAACCGATCATTTAAAAACTGCAATTCATTCAGATTTTCAAATAAATTTTAGGTGGTCATGTCTTCTGTTTCACCCTTAAGCAAGTGTTTTAGTTTCCTTGTCTAGAGAATATGAAAAGACATTTTTCAAGTTCCTGCCACTGCCCAATGAACATTAGTACAAAAAAGTACCTTCTTCATGTTGCTTCATTGTTACACTTTGCATATTTTATTATAAAGGACAGGCAATAATCTGTGTAACATCCATCCCTCCCCGGGTTCAATTTTTGCTTCTTTCCGATTATAAGTGAAAACAAAACCAGCCTATGATAACAAACTACTTTGTAAAAATTCTTTTACAGTTACCATGGATTTCCAAGAAGAAAATTCAAACCAATTTAAACCACCTAATTGATATTAAATTACAATAGGCTTTTACTTCATATACCACTAAGCTAAAGAGAAGTTTCACAGTTCATCACCAAGTTTTTGTCATACAACCTACTGCCTCTATCACACAAAAAGAATTCTGATACTTGAGATGAAAAAGGGTTTATCTCTCTCTAACAAGTAAAGATTACTTTCTTGTGCAATAATTCCTTAAAACTTTTCTTTAAAAGCAATAAGCATTTCCTCTACGTCATAATGAAAAACAAATCAAAATACATTAACTGGATTACTGTTTGTAGAGAGTTTTCCTAGTCTGAGACTTCATATTATCAATGGGTAGAGGGTTACAGTTGCAGAAATATTCAATTTACATTTCATTTTTTTCCAAGAGCAAAAAATCAGGCAGAAATTCCCATTCCTTGTTTCCTAATATGGGTGAAAAACAGAGGTCTTTGCATAAATAAGAAAATTTTCTCAAAGAATAGCTGTGAAATCTAGCCACTAATCAGCAAAGTGCTTCTTCCTGATTATATGAAAATTCACAGATTTGACACAGTCATGCATCTTAAAAAAATCCCAACAACAACAATCTTGTATTCATGATTGGTTTTATAAAAGGCAAGTTACTACAATGCCCAGATAATGAACATACTCTTGACCCATTGCTGAGCAGGTCACTCCTGGTTAGGGAAGACAGAGTATCAGAACTGAAGCCCCTAGCTTGTAAGCTAGAAAACTTCTGTAACAGGTCCTTTCTTCAGTGCTGTTGATTTTGTATTTTTCAAATCCAGTAATTGAAGCTAATGATATTACTTTTGGAAGCACTTTAAATCATCTTGGTAGAGTAGAAAATTACTCTGAGAAACTAAGAATGAAAGAATTCAATTACCTAAACATAGGCACCTTGAGAGATTTTACAAAACAATATTCTGGGTTAGAGAAAGTGTTCAAAGTGTAGCATTTTTTATTTTTTATCAGAGCCTTTTACTGTACACTATAAAAACCACTATTATCATTTTCTTTTGAGATGCTTTTCTGCACCACAGCTGCTATAACTTTGCAGTCAGGAAAGCAGAACTACTATGACTACAAATAAGGAAAGAATTTGAAAAGAGAGAGGAGAAAGGAAAAAAAGGCTTCCTAAGACAGGTAGAAGAAACCATGCTAATTAAATTTTTAAAAAGAAACAGAGGGTCTACCTGTGTCTGCACAAGCCCAAGAGATTCTTTCAAGTATTTTGTCAGATCTTCCTGCTCAGTGCAAAAGTCTAAGATTTGGCAGGACATCTAAGACAGCTAACTGGATTTTATGGGAGATATCTTAAATTACCTAAAAAGCCATTAAGAAGATATCTATATGGAAGCAAACAAATCTCTTCTTATATCTCCACAGGTGGAAAATCTCATCAATTTATCCAAAGTAATTATTCATGATAAAAATGTTTGAAACTTGCCCAACTATCTACCCAAAACTAGTGACAAACATGACAATGCAGAACCAGAAAGAAACCAGGATTTCTGGTACATGCATTATTTCACTACAAAGTAGCTACTACAAGATTCACTAAAGACTCTCAACCCTCCATTAATTCACAAATAAGGGAATAATCATTACTGCCACAATTTTCTCCCACTTTTAGACATAATTTAACATAACAGATTCACGATCCTGAGAGATGGCTTGCACTTGTGAAGAGGCACCTGGTTTTCTTTTTTCCGTTTTCTTTTTAAAAGACACAAACAATAGATTGAAATACTCAGCAATGCCAGCATTACAGTTGCTTTGGCAATGGCCATACATAACATTGCATGCACATTAAGAACTGGATTAAGATGTGGAACAATTTTCTGTATATTGTCTTGGGTTCTAAAGGAATCTTTCTCAACCCCAAGATGCAAGAAGCTGAAAGACAAACACCAGAGGAAATGGATGCAGGGAAAATAGTTGGAAGATTTATGCTCCAGCCAAGTGGAATCACAGCATAGTCATTTGGTTATTAGCAACTAAGTGCTTGAATGACTAAACTAAATCTCGTGTGATTTTGGTGTAGTTCGTATCATGAATCTTCTGAGCCTTAGCACAAGAGTTTGAAGTCTTTTCCATGCCTCAGAAAAGCTGGTGGCAACTACATGCTGAAGTAACAGAAGCCTTTGACAAAATCATGTACAAGACAACTATTTCTATACAAGAATGCATTGATCTTTCTTTTCTTGGGGCTCCTGCTTGGTAGGGCAGTGGCCATGACTCAGAACAAGGTGGGGTGTAGAAGACTCAGAGCCTGTGTAGTACTGACAGTGTTCAAGAATGATGACATCACTTCTTTGTATTAAAAAAGATGAAAATTTAGTTTTTAATTTTATTCATTCTGAAACAAATTAAAAAATTGTCTCCATACATAATCACTAAACATTATAACTTTAGACATTCAGTTCAATTATTTCCAGTATGGCTTTATTGTAAATAATTTATATTATGCAAAATTCAATTAAATTATATTAATTTAAAAAGTACTAAATTATTAGGATAATGGAAATTGCCACCTTCCTGTCCCCACTTAATTTCTCCTCCTTGTTTATTCTGTCATGGCTTGAAAAGTGACATTGCATAAAGAACGCATCAGTACCATCACCTTGAAAGAAAGTTCAGACTGAAACCTGTTATGAAACTCTTCAATTCAGAGGACAGAAGATGAATAATACAGTGCAGATATTACTTGAAATTGAGTTGGTTTTCTTAAAAATCATGATGTACATTTATTTACTCTCTGATATCATTACAATTTTTACTTTTGAGTGTATTTTCCAAGTCCCATTTGTTTAAAATTCTCCAATCTCCAGTACACAATAAAAAAAAACAAACAACCAAACTAAGAAAAAACCCCACAAAAAAAACCACCAAAAATAAGCAAACAAACAAACAAACAAAAAAACCAATAAACCAAACCAAAAAAAACCCCACAACAGTCCAGGCATCTTAAATTGATAACGGAAAACTTGCACTGGAAAAAAGTAGTGGAGGGGTGAAAAACGAACAACTAGGCTTGGCATGTTAAAAACTTCTTTTAGTTTATTTTATATTTCTTTCCAAATAATCTTTTCCTTACAGTTTTAAAATTTTTCATGATATCTGGAAAATGTCTTAAAAAAATGATAATGTAGCATAGTTATTAAAAGCAGTAATGGTGATTCTCAGAGTTCTCTTGCCCTTTCTGCTTTCTGCAAGGGACTCTAAATTTGTGTCATAAATTTCAAGTTTCTTAAAGAAGTGCAGTTACTGAATGGAGAGATAACTGGTGTAGGAATCATCCTACAATTCTCCTTGAACTACAGGTGCTACTGTATCAGCCAGTTGTATCTTCACTGGACTTCTCTCTTCTCCATGTCTTAAATTGATCTGAGGTTTATTTTTTTGTCGTACTGAACATTTACTGAATTTTCTAGTCTAAGACATTGATACCTCAGTTGACACCTCAGTTCTTTAATCACTGTATGTTAATTAAAACTTATTGAGACAGATGAAATTCTATTACACCAACTTTCTTCTTTCTAGACCCTTGAATATATTTGGTGGAAAATCTTACATGGAGCTGAACAGGTGCTAGCTTTTATCTGGAAAAGGAAATGGAAACTATAAAAATGTGTTTGCAATTCACAACACGCACTTAATTTAGCTTGGGTTTGAACTCCTTGTTATGGAGTTACCTCCTAAAATCACCAATAACTTCATATCCAAAAATCACCAATAAATTGCTTTACTTCATTTAGGAGGAAATATTCAAAAGAAATGTTACAAGATGTAGGAAATGTTTTGTGGGTTTCTTTTATGGCAGAAAACGATGCCCATTAAAAGAAGGTAAAAACAGGAAAACTGATTTCAAGACACAGTCTCATAAATTTTTGAGATGATTGTACTGTTTTTAAGATCATAGAGCTGTCCCTACCAGTTCTAGAAGTATTTACCTAAAGATATTGGAGTCTTAAAACCTAGTATTACTGTTTGGTATAAGAATCAGTTCTAAGAATTCCAGTAACACTGCCTGTATACTTCTCTCACACTCACATATATATTGCTGATAGATAACAAATAAAATGTACTTTTGGTCTACTATTTCAATAAATTTGGGATCCATTTTAGGATTTTGTAATTGGTCATCCATTTTAAAAGTGGCTATTTCCTACAATAAGCAAGTTGCAGAATGACTGATGACATCCTCCTGGAAGGAAAAACTGCAAGTATTCAAATACTCCTGGCCTCTGGCCAAATCACAGAGAGGAAAAGAATGTGAAACTTTCATAACACTATTTACGTGAATGTGAATTTAATAAAACTAAGGTAGTAGAAATTTTTAGATTACAGTTTCACAAGACTACAGCCTCATCTTTCCTCTATTTTCTTGACTAGAAATAATATGTTAATTTTCTGTCTTCTTGGAAACACACAAACCCATTGCCCTTTTGATCACCTGTGGTAATTGCCCAATTTATCTTGAAAATGAAGTCAAACATTCCCAGAGGAACATTTCATTGGTACCTTGGAAGAAAAGAGAAAAAACCCCTACAATTGCAGAAGCATTTATATTATTCAAACAACACTAGGGAAATGGCCAAATTTATTTAGTAAATTAACCTTCATTGTCTTGTAAAAGTTCTGCGTATCTTTTAATACAGACAGAAGATATGTGCTACAAGATACACATATCTCCAAAACTTCTAGAGCTTACTTCCTGACTGGAAAAATATTGTTTTTCATTTAAGAGATGCTAAAGTTGTTATTAACAACATGCATGCTATGTATGGCTATTAATCCTAAAATCTAGTCCACTTTTAACTCAACCACTCTTTGATGTTAGAGGTAGATAACTAATTTGAATTCTTCAATAAATAAATAAATAAATAAATAAATCGCTGGATGTACAGAAAAGTACTCCTCATATGATCTTCATTATAGTGAACCCCCTGAAAACCATGGTAAATTTATTATTAATGATGGTCTCCAGTAATGAGCTTTCATACCCTTTTTCAGTCCTTTAAGAAATACCAACTGACTCTGTTTTTCTAGGTATTCTGACCTAAGAGTCTTCTCAATTGTGTAGGCAGCTTTATAGAGAAGTCAGGGGAAGACAAGACACCTTGCCACATTAAGATATGGAGAAGGTTATTAACAGTTTTCTGATTCTGCCTGTTCTGCCATGAATCCAGAAGTTGTTCAGATCAGCTTCTCACTGATGTGTATTCTTTAACACTTTTTGACAAAAATACTTTGACAAGGACAGGCAAGAGAAAGGACCAGAAGTTCCATGATAACTCTGGTATAAGACAAAATGACAACATCCTGCTTATTACTAAAAGCAAAACACAGAATTATTTTTTTTTAATGTATGGGAATCTGTAAGGACATATCACAGTATGATGAAGAAAGTAAAATCGCTCAACAAGTAGGAAAGAATATACTAATGGTTTCCATTTGAAAGTTAGATTATCAGAAGCAGATGACCAAGAGATGAAGATAGATTGGGCTGGAAGAAATTCCACACATGGACAATGCAAGAAAATTCTCTTATATTCCTTCAGCATATATATATATAAAGGGAAAATAATTTTGGCTTCTCTTGTAGCTTGTAATAGAGTTCATTTTGGAAATTACACTAAGTGTGTATAACAACCTATTTGTGTATAGGCCATGTGGTGGATTATGAAGAGCCCAAAATCAACATCAGAACCTAAGTATGTGTTTAAGCTGTACCATATTTGATACTGCATAAGGACACAGCAGAAAAATTGCTTCTCCCTTGATGGACCCTTATGTAGTCCAAATAAGAATATAATAGAAAGTACTAGCTTCACCTACAAAGATTTCGGTTATTGAACTTAAATTTGAGCCCATGGTAAACTGTGAAGATACAAAGTCTCATTTTGGAGCAACGTTGCTGACAATTTCATACACATTTCTAGTGCCTGGTCCAGCATATGAAAATCTGTGGGGTTTTTTCATTCATTTTAACTTCTTGCTCTTGATCTAACTTCTCCCATCAAATGCCAGAATTCCTTTCTTGTATCTTGACTGTCACAGAGGCAGCCTGTCTTTCCTAGAGTCCCAGCCATCCAATCTGCCACCTGCTGTAAGCTATTGGTTTCATGGCTACTCTAGAAGCATAAACAGTTAAAAATAACTTTTTTACTCAAAGTTAATTTTTGATTTGATGTGACTGTATCCACCATTACATATATTGATTAAAGGGATCAAACAGCAACATGGAGCTAGGCACGGAGAAGATATGATACATCTGCAAGTGTGATCATGGCCAGAGAGAAGCCTAAACTGATCACTAAAACTGTAGCCTAAGTGTACGATTCCATTAGATGCTGCGATCTGAATTTACAACTTGCTGCCATGAAAACGAGTTATGTTTTCTCTTTTCTCCTCTGTGCTCTCAGTTTTTCAATCCTGAATCCTTTTCTTTGAGTAGCTCTGGTGGCATTTGAAAAAGACTCTTAGCCAGCTTAACCCACTAAACCAGTGGGTTAACAAATGTCTGAGCAGTTTTCACATGTGTTTGTGAGTTAGTCTTGTAAATATCAGAACTGGTACGAAAGTGGGGTTACCAGAGAAGAAGCTGCAGGATGGAAGTAGTGTAGCAGACACAGAACTTTGCTAGGATAAGTGTTTTAAAGATATGTTGGAAAACAGGATTATTGAAACAATGATTTTCTGTATGCTTGCATGTGTGTTTCTATGCATCACTCCCCTTCATAAAATCAAATTTTAATTCAGATTTTGCAGTGATATTATATGTAGCTTTATCTCCTATTTGCACTAATACAAAAACAGAGATAGTGGATAATGCAACAGGACAAATGGGAAAACACAAGCAAAGGTAAAAAACCCAATTTATTACATGATAAGGAGAAGAAAGATGAAAAAATTATATCCTCATAGGAATTTGCATAACCAACACTAATTTCATCATTGAAGTTATATCGAACTTAATTTCCTAAGCAGATTAAGTTGCAGGTTTATTCTTTTCTTAGATTTAAGGGAAACTGTCATTATTTAACTTATCTTCAGCCTTTCCTATTGCAGTTGGTGTCAAAAAGACAAATAGCAAGCACTTCTGTAACTGTTCTGCTATCAGAGTTACTCTGAAAGGGCTATCACTTATTTAACAAAAATTAAATGACTATGAGAACTCTAGGAATACCTCTGGAGGGAGACCAAGAAGCATAATTCAAGTTGAGTCTAACACTGGCAATAAGAGTAAATGGATAAAAAATATTACAAAAAAGGAAAATGTATAACAAAAACCAAAAGGTCTCTGTACAGCAGTGCTGGACAATTCCTCCTTAAACTCTTGAAAGAAGCCTTGAATAGAGTATGTTTAGAATCAAATATTGTGAACTGTGTTTCTACCGCATGAATTGCACATTTCAGGGCTTCTTCTAGTCAGCTGTAGGGACCAGAAAAAGATTTGATTTTTTTCCCTGCTTGGTTTTTGTGTTGAGCAATTGCCAATTTCTGAAGAGCTATCCCATACTTTGAGGCAGAATGTACATTTAGATGTGCTGGTGTCTGCTGAAATCCCTGCAGTGCCTGGTTGATGGGTGTTTCTCCATTCTCAGAGGTAAAACAGCCACCAAGTTTCCTCAGTGAGAATTTCCTTTGAACTTACACTGGCCAGGCACATCTTTGGGGTTTTTTTTTTGTTTGTTCATTTGTTTTTACACATCTCCTTGGAGTGGGATTAATTTCTTGATATTGTCCCGAATTTTTCCTGCCACCTCTAGGACAACGAGGCTTTTATCCTTACGATAATTATATTTTTAAACAGATTGAGTAGCACGATGTCTTAAATAATAAGACAGTATTTTCTTTTTAAGAAAATAAATTTGCCTTGTTAATAGATAAGATACAGAAAAATACAAGTGGCATGAGATAAAACTCCTTTGGGACACAACTACTCAATTTCTTCAGAAGCTGTCTCCCCAAAGAGAAGAATCTGCAAAAGATCTGGAAGTAATTAGAAACTATTGTAGTGTTTTGGTTAGGGGGAAAAAAAAAAGAAAAGAGAATATGAAAAAAAGTAATTGAAATCTAAATCTGATGTAAGAAGGAACTACACTGCAAAAATTGATGTATTTTTTTTAAACTGCATGGCTTATTGAAGAAATCTGCCACTCCAACAGCAACATAGCTGTGACAAGCTCAACTAGGCTGAGGGAACAAAGACCAGCTAATCAAGCACAGATCTTGTCAAACATAACACATCTTCATCCATTTTATGTTAAAATAGACTAAATCCAAATAAAAATGCCTATTTTAGGAAAAGTGAAAATCATTACATGTATATTATCAATTATCTAGAAAAATTTTTTTCAATTACCTGTAAGTGTGATTATGGTTTCTATACGAAACACAGAAAAGAAAGTCTTCAAATTAACCTAAATTTCAATCTACTGCAGTAGGTGATACTAGGGAAAAAATATAATACAAGTTACAGTTCAAGAAAGATTCTGATAACAGAGTAGTGCTTTATGTTCTTCCCCAAACCTATAAATGATGCATTATCCATACAGGAGTTCCTTTAAAACTTAAAATGTATTTTTCACAGAAACTCCAAATTCCTTTGGAGGAAAGGCTTGATTGCATATCCCTCAGAGCCCAAAAGGCTGCCCATATGAACTGAATTATCCATGACATGTACCTTCAGACATTTGTAATGTGATATTTCATGTAAATTTAGACCATACCTTGGATGTGAGCCGCTGGCAATGTTGATTTTATTCAGGAGCTCAGATAAGAAAAAAAATTCTGACATCCTTGCTAATCTGTAGTCGTTAACATGGAATTTCCAACATAAAAAGCATAAAAGCATCTAATTTGCTGTAGCAAATGAAAGGAAAACAAACTTTGCATTTCCCTTTCCTTTTCGATGTCTAAAGTTACTCTGTTCTGTGCAAACAAAATTGTACTTTTCAAAGTTTTTTATTATCGTCATCTATCTTTTGAGTGACATATTTCAAACTTCCCCACATAATCTGTAAAATGTCATTCAATTTGAATAGGAAGGATTTATCCCTGTTAGGAAGAAAATCCCTATTTACATTAGGATTATTTAAAACCCAAAAACTATATACTTTATATAGTCTTTCCAGTTTATATTCCTTACTTTTTCATAAGAAAAAACTGAGACTGCACCATCCCTTCTTTTTATAGAGATGAGTTATCCTCATCTGTTGCGGACAACATCTCCTACAACACTAATTCCAAGTACTGCTAATATTAGGCTTGATTATGATATTTGGCTGTGTTTCATTCTCTTCTTATAGCCATTTTATGTATTAGTATTTTCATAGCATTTATCTCATGTTTTCTTTTGACAGATAGTTTCAAAATGTAAATAGCAAAAAAAAATCAAAACAAAAAGCCAAAAAACCCCAACAACAACATGTTCCCTGCAGATGAATACAACTACAGACTGGTTCGTTTACACCTACAGGATCAACCACAATATTCTGTGGAGATGCTACTGTCCAGAAGAATATTCCAGAGGTCAGGAAGGTGAGGGGAGGAGACTGCAATTTGCGCCACTACGGCCCCCTATTGACCAGTTCCTGTAGAGACAATTATCATGACTCCAACAAACACTTCAGCATTAGCTCCTGAAGTACTTACTAAAAAATGAACATCCAGAGACAAAATCTTCCTTATTTAGAAGACAAAGAAACAACCCTGAAGTATCAGGTGTGGTATAAAAACTGAAAGCTTGCAATTTCCGCAAGTAATTAGGTAGGTGGAAAGTAAACACTGAAGAAAATAAATAAATGTTTGAACCTTCAGAATGATTAGGCTATTCACATTATTCCAGGTATAAAGTGAATCTTATTTTTAAAATACTTTGAAATAAAACCCAACATGTATAGTAGTCATAAAAATAACAAATTGATTTTTGCTGCATTTGTTACATAGGTTTACTGAGATGTCTAAAGAAAGAGCATCGCAGAAAGAGCTTAAATTTCTCTCTCTTCCTTTCAATCAATATTTGAGGCAAAGTTTCATCTCTAGGGCCCTTAATGGCAGGAATTCCTGGAGCCAGCAAATGAGTAATGTTAAACCTCTGATTAGATGATGAGGCCATCAAAGACACTAGACCCTAATGCTACATTCCACTTTATTCCTGAGAACAGCAGTAAAACCAAAGGCTAGGGAAGAAAGGACTGCAAGTTATTCCCTCTCTCGAAAAAATGTTTCAAGAGCTGCTAAATATAAAAGAAAAAAGTTGTATGACATGAACATAGAGCTCAAAAGCCCTAATGGATCATTTGGAATTTTCTTGGAACCTGGGACTTCACCATTAGGTAACAAATTTTTCAAGTGCCCTGCTAGAGAAGGTTTGAAGTTGAAATCCCACTGAGGATTCCTGCCAGGGATGTATTTTTCTTTTACTTTTCCCTAACTGATATCCCTCTAAAAGAGGAAGGAAAAAAAGGAAGAGGAAAAAAAATAAAAAGGAAAACAAGATTTAATGATTTCCTTATGACACCAGCTTGAAGAAATGCAACATACAGATGGGCAAGGTAAGCTGGAACACCCTCCTCCAAAACCAGTTGTAAATGTTTATTATTTTCGGATAGATTTCTCAAAAGTAGATCTTCATTTCAATTGTCCCTAGAAACTAATTTGTTCTCAGTATATTTGTGATGTATGCTGTTAATATGTAGCAGTGAATGCTTAAGAAAAGCAACAAAGAAGTAATTTCCTTTGATAATTATATAATAAGTTAACCTGGGCATTTTATACACAAACACGGTTTGAGTTGAACTGATATTATAATTCTGTGGGGAACCTGGTTAATGAAATGTTGTTTTAAGTTTCTAGTGAAGTATAAAAACTTGTAAAGTTAATTGAATCTGTTGGGATCTTACATTTTACAAAATGAATAAAGTTCTAAAATGTTTGCTGATAACTTCTTACTGGTAGTTTAAAGTAAAAGGGTATATACACAAAATTAGCCAATAACACTTCTATCAAAACAAATAATATGAAAAATGAGACATAAATAATTCAAACAATATGAGAAACTAGTTTAGCTTTCAATACTTTATTTTGCAAAGCATTTCAAAACATTAATTAATTCAGATTTCTGAGAAACCCATTACTCGTGTGTTAAAACCCCAATAATTAACCACACAGTTTTTAAATAGAAATGTTGCACTTCTGCCAGCTCTTGAGGACCACCTAAACCATGTTCCTCTGCTTTTTATATACTGACAGCTACGTAAAATATTCAATGTTATGTCATGTATATCAAAAGTAATAAAGCCAGCACAAAGTAAATCTCTAAAAAATCACAAATTCAAAGACAGATTTCAACATAAAATTATGACCACAGTATCCTACTTACACATTCTAAATAAGAACAGGCTAGAAAGAGAGCTCATACACAGAAAAAACGTACAAATGTGTAATGTACATCCATACGCTTTCAGAACACAAATGCAAATTTACTTTGCATATCCTGTGAATATAGAAAAACTATGAAATGTATATTTTTAAAAAAATCTACAATTTATATATTACCAGAAGAAACTAATTTGTATTTTTTTTACGATGAAATGGAAGAATGAAAAAAACTGCCAGATACAATTCTTTGGCTGGCAATGATTACACAAGGAAATTAATACAATCAAAACCAGAGGATGTCTTACCTGTGAACAAAGCAGCATAACCAGTTCAACCACTGAAGTACTCGACTTCATACAAACAAGACCTGCAATAAACAGTCAAAAATTAGTTTAAAAGACCTATGATATTTTGATATTATAGCTCCATGGTTCCAGAAATCCATAAAACATATAAAATGTATATTTTTTATAACTTAAACAGACTAAAACAAGTTACAAGCACAATTAACTGAGAATTTCAGATTCAAGAATATTTGAATATTCATAAGAATCACCTGGAATAAGCTACACCAATTCAGGACAGAATGTTTTCTAATTATTTTTGGCATTTAGCTTAGTTATTTAAATAAATAAATAAATATTGGTATAATTCAAAGCAATTTAATGTATGATAAGCATAAGTTAACTGCTTTTGAATATTAATCATGCAAATTATTAAGAATAAAGTGATCAGTTAATAGCAGGTAAAGAATGAAGCTTCTGCTTAGAAATTATTTTAATTTTCATCTGGTAATTGATTATCCTGTAATTGAAAGCTTGATTATTAATGAAAGAGGCATTAATGTGAAATCCTATTTTTATTAAAATCAAACCCTATAATTTGTAGGGCATTTTCTTAAAACAAACCTAGAATTATGTAGTCTAACTGTTACTCTTTTTTTTGTGCTTAATTTAAATAATAAATATGCAATAGTATCATCACTATTGCAAATACTTGTTTGCAGCTTTGGAAATGTAAATTTACTCTGAGTGTGATTGTCTATTTATTTATTTATTTATTTATTTATAAGGGTGTCATATCTAAGTGTTTTAAATGTGCATTTTAAGGACACTTGCAGGACATTTCACTTCTACTGTTACTAACTTTATATGTGTCAGCTTCTGTTATCTAAAACCATATAGACACTGATGTGATGCTTTAGGGCATGGAAACACTTTGGTTGAGTTATAAAAATGATAAATTCACAAATAAGCTTACAAGTAGGGAATAAATAGGAGGCTGGAAAGCAAACTGATGTGCTTTAGGAAGGTTTCTACAAACAGCGATTAGAGACAAAAGCACTCCTACACAATCGCATGTATATTTATTTTGGGTAGTGGATAAAGACTCTTTTGTGCCTATTTTGCTAACAACCCCATCCTTATTGTACAGTAACACAGAACAAGCTGTAAGAAGGGACTAGGCTTCCATTCTATCAGATATAGGAGCAGACAGTTAATGAAATAAGAGGCAGATGTGCAAAGCTCATTTAGGGAGACAATTGCTGTAATTGATCAGCTATTCTTATGCTCAAGTGCTAGAGGATCAAAAAGATTAATGAAATACTTATCACCTGCAGGCTACCTCCACTGTTTGAAAGCTGACAAAGGAAATCCAAACAGAAGACTGAACTCTACAGTTCAGCCAGTGCAGGTAGCACAGACACATCAAATGTTTCATCATAGAATGTTGTCTGGTTTATTATGAATTCACCTCATAGTCTGTAAAACTAAAAAAAACCAACCCTTTCTGTCACACACACACTTGTCACCTTTCAAAATCAGACCTCAGGTGAACTAAAACATGACTAAGGAAAAATTCTTTTGGAAACCTATTCGCATGCTACAATCTTCTAAATTTGTACATGTTTTTACTTCTGATTTTACATCAAAAGAAAAAATGTATCCAGAATAAGCACCATACACAGTTTTGAAAAAGAAAGAAACTAAATTGCATAAAAGAGATTATGTATCAGCAGTCATGTCTTTGTATCTTCACCAGGTTCTCAAAAAGAAAATTTGATATAAAATATATGCTTTGAAGAGGAACACATAACAAATATTTTCTGGCTTAATTAATTAAATCAGAAGTTCTTAACTTTCAAAGACAGTTGGGGATTCTTATGACACTTGTGCAGCTTCAAACAATATGAAAAAGTTTTGGAGAGTGGACCAAAACAAACACTCCTAAAATGGCATAAAGGTAGAATAAATACTCATGATTATCATCCAGATAACAATGATGACCTTGTCCTAATAACACAAAGCTGCAGACATGACAAAACAGGACTCTGAAGGAAGTAATAATTACATTGATCAAGATTATCTATTTACAATAAGAATTTTAATATACTCTACCTAACTTTTTAATAGCTTGATTATTATTTGAATCTAAGTAAAGTGGTCACCTGACCTAAAATTGATGTCTTTTCACAATTCCTCTGGCCATTACTTGATAATTTTTGTATATCACATCTAATTAACTGTAAGCTTGGATGTAGCATTCCAGCACTGGAAAGGAGGATCAAACTGATTTTGGTGAAAATCAGAAAAAGAAAGAGAAGGATACAGAACTGTCATCTGGTTAGCACATCAGCAGGCCCATTAGCTATAACCATCTCTTTAATTGCCTGCTGATGAAACAACCCATTGGTAACAGCCATTAACACCTCTCATAACCACCAGTATTAAAAGTGGCTGGTTTCCATGTCAAAAAGAAACACATAATTATCTTAGAGACTGTAGCACTTATACGAAAATACAGAGATAGGAAAGCCTCATCAAAGAAGGTCATGGTGTCAATGATGTTTGTCTCAGTCTACTGCAGAAATTAAGTTTGCCGCGCTCTACTTATAAATAAGCAGAATTGGGAGTGGCCCAGACAGAAAATGGGGAATCCTATGCACCTTAATGGGCAGTAAGAAGGAAATAGAAACAGAAATACTTTCTGTTTACCTTTAAGTATTCATATCATACATTCCTTAAAGTAAAACAAAATACAGAAATGTGAAACATTCATAGACAGCCACTTTTTCAGTCTACAAATTTCTTACTTATCAGCTCCCTAATCCTACTTCAGGGACTCCTTTCACTCAAACTACGAGGGAAAGTGTGTGCCCTCCATTATATGCTCCATTTCCTCCATCCTAGCTGCCAAGGGCTCTACTGTGCTTCTTCCCATTTTCACTTCTTCCTGATTGAGCAGTTAAGATTTGAAATAAATAACGATCTTTTTTCCTGTTACACAAAACACAATTAATCTTCAAAATCCACTGTCAGAGTTGTCATGCAGTCAATAGTAGAGAATGATAAAACCAGATCAGACCTAATGGAGGACAAATCCATTTCTTGCTATTAGGAAAAACTGTC
This sequence comes from Drymodes brunneopygia, assembly GCA_013400955.1. NCBI lineage: Eukaryota > Metazoa > Chordata > Aves > Passeriformes > Petroicidae > Drymodes > Drymodes brunneopygia. The sequence continues at coordinate 847,039 of VZTZ01047394.1, read as the reverse complement.
AGAATGCAATCTCTGGTTGCATTGTGAAGATCCCACATCACCAAAAGCTGCAGGAGCAAGTTTTGGAAGAGCCACAATCCCTGTGCTATTTAATTTTTCCTTCACAGACCAGAAAAAAAAGATAATTTTATTACTCTTTTGGCTTCTAAATTTGTGCCCTCCTCTCTTCTAGGAGTCCGAATTGTGTGAATTGACTCTTCTTTTGACATAGCACAGGAACAAAAAAATTTCCCTCAGTGCACAGTCTATATCCTGACAAAAATTAAAAGAGCGGTAGAAAAGTTCTCCTCCCATTTTCCAGACAGTACAGAAGACATAAACTGGTTGAGGTATCTCCATAAAATTAAAAATAGAATCAAATCATTAAAAATAGAATCAGATATTAAAAACAGATCAGAATGAATCAGATCAAATACCAATTTCTAAGGGATTTTTTTAAAGTTCCAAATGTGTTAACAACTGTATTTTTTCTTCCTCTTTACCATTTTTCAGGATTCAACTAAGATTTTTAGTCTGTGCAAAATTTCATTAGTTTTAACATAACGAGGAAAAAAAAGATAATAAGCTTCGAAAAATAATGGCTTCTCTGATGAAAGAGATCACACAAATCTATTTTCAGTTCTCTTCCTGCTCCTTAACTCTAATGAGAAAAAGTATTTGCCACTCAAACTAAAACTGTTGCATGCATTCTTCAGCTGCAGATAAGTTCTTCCTATACCATCTGTATCAAATGTCATTAAGGAAGCTAATGTAATTACTAAAATACAAGTGGATATTTCCTGCATACAGCAAGGTTAAAAAGGTCACTGCTGAACTGAATGGAGTATGTGCTTTTTACATTTGCTGTTCTTAGTACTTTTCTTCATGGTCTATTCTCAGTCTATTAAATATAGCCATCAAAACTCAGCAATTTGATGGCAACAATGACCACATATATGGATGCAAAAACTGGGAGCATCAAGTGCATGACCTTGGCTAATCTGGAATAAATGATGTATGCCTGGCAATTATCTTGAAATGCTCTGGTTTACTTGACTTCTTTTCCAGTGTTCTTCTGTAGGCCCAAAGATATGCTAATTATTTCTTTTCACTATGACTTACTAATATCTAAAAAAAGATTAATTTCAACTATACTGTTTTAGTCATGCCTGTGGCATTAATGAAGTCATGGGTTCAAAACCTCCAAGTCACCATGCTGAACTAGTCAGTGTGAATTTCCATTTTGAAGAAATATAATGTAGGCTGATAAAATCAACTTAAAAAAAATCCTTATGAAATAAGATCATGGTTTTGAACTTCTTTTTATTATTATTAATACAATGTGTGTATGAGTCTCACTGAATACCACCACAATTTCATCTGGTATTTATCAAGGTTTGCCTGCATTTTCTTTCAATGATTTTACTTTGTGTCAATTTAAACCCTTATTGGAACTGGAATCAATTGTAATACTAGCAAAAACAAAACTTAAATATTTTTACAGCTCATGTTCAACTTAGAAAAAAAGATGCAATTAACCAAACTTTAGAGCCTGCAGAAATCTTTCACTCAATTATAGCTTCTGCTTATCTGAAAAATCTCAGGTATGGATAGGCAAAATGCTTGAGAAAGTTTAATCCATTTAACCCAATCCACAGAGAAAAATTGGTCTTTATTACTCCTCTACAGCATGTCATCAAAACTATAGGAGCCTTGTATAGTACAGCACGCTTATGAAAATATACACACATGCTATTAAATCCATTAATTTAGTAACCTGTGAAAAGTGTATTAGATGTACCTAGAAATGAGCAAAAGGACCCAAAACTAGACAAAAAAGAAAATCAGAAAACACTATAATTCTCCTTTGGAATTTTTATTTTTTTAAGGTAAGCTATTTTCTTTTTCCTAGTAATATAGTCTTCCATGTACTTTAAAAAAACCTGTATTGTTTCAAATTGTTTCAAATTGTTCATAATAATTATGGGTAATTCATACTGTGATATCTCTTCCCAGAAACCTCAGTGATTTCTGTGCCATGAGACAGAGTAGGAATTTTCCACCAGTAATTTACCACTCACAAATTGGGTTCTCATTTTCGATAGACTATTCCCTTTTACTTTGTTCAGCACTTGTTAGGAATGGCACAACAAAGTTTCAAGGACGTTTTCACTGGGCACAGAAACTAAAGCATGTTTTGACTGTGAAACTACTAAGAAAAAAGTGATGGTGATATTTCGGTTGGAAATGTGAGTTTTCTTTAAAATTTATTGGTTCTTTCTAACTCTTCTGCCAGCAAAATCTGGCAAATGATTTCTTGAAATATATTTCTAAATCCAACTTATAATCAAAGAAATAACGTTAGTACTTCTTTTCTGACCAAAAAAGTTATTTGGATAATTTAAATCTACATGATTCCCTCTCTTCCATAGGCTGTCACTCAGAGAAAATTAGATTCAAAATAATGTTTTTCATCAATTATCAAGCTGCTAGGGACTTCCCTACAGATCGGAAAGCAGAGAGTGTAGAGAGAAAATAGAAGATTCGTGAAAAATTTGAAAGTAAATGCTAAGCATGCAAAACTTGAACTGAAACAACAGATGCTCTTATTCCAAACTAAGCAATTATTGGGGGGGGGGTATGACACATATTAAACAGAACGCAAAGTTTTTCAAGATTACACTCAAAATTGGTTTTTGAACCATACATATGTCACATATTTTGTGGGCACTTAAATTATACTAATGGTCTTAATTTACGAAAAGCAAAGGCTGTGAAATATTCAGGATTTGCAGAAAGTCTGGAGACAGAAATCACAGCCATGTTGCAAAATAATTATAACTTTGCTTTCACTAGATGAAAGAAAACACTATTCAGAAGAATATAACTAAACTAAAATAACAAAGTCAGAGTTATGGATTTAACAATCCCTTCAACAGCCTTGACTGACATTACCACCAGCTCTAGGGACCATGAAGGATGGCTGTATTAATACTCCAAACCATTCTTTGTATGGGCAAATCTCCTTTACAGAACAAAAGAGTGACACAGAAAAATACAGTGAATGTGAATTTGACTCAATGTTTTTTGGTTGATCAAAACAGTTACAATTCTTACAGGATTTTTTGGTGAAAGACACTGCACAATGCAAGCAATATTCTTTTTCTCTGGTACCTGAAAAATCTAAGAAAGGTATCAACCAGGTTATAAAATGGAATACCACTAAAATTTTATCATAAATCTTTAGAACTGGCATCTTAAGATAGACACTTCAAATAAACAGTGATAGGTCAACAAAACCCCTCAGATTTTAATCTGTTCAAACCCAACTCAAACAGCTCAGCCCTTTTAGTCAGATTTGTAAAATAAAACAGACCTTAACATTGGGATAATATTTAAAAGAGTAGGAATGGTACATAATAGTTTCTTAGATTATTTTATTAAAGTGAGAAAACCTAAACTTTTTCACCACTGCAGTTACTAAAAAGGAATCTAAATGTGGACTGGAAAATATCCAGATGGAATCACAGAATGGCAAAAACCCTGGAGAGAGTACCCACAGAGAGGGGATTTATTACAATGCATACATGATCCAGATTTTAAAATTACAGACTTTCAGACATTAATCCCATGAGCTGTAATGATATTGACAAAACTGATGTTAGTGCCACACCACTCTGAAGAGTCCAGCCTTGTGCTGACCTGTGGATTTTCTGACAATTTTTCTTTAATGTAATGGGATGCACAAATTCTCATTCATCAAATGAGAAGGAGGTCACTTCTCATCTATAAAATAAAATCCACTATCACTGTTCAGTTTAATATACCACAGAAGATTTTCAAAACTGATTCAGTTTTTTATTTAATGCCTGTGGTAATTTTTTATTTGGTGAGTGCTCCATTGGATTTACTTAATACATGTCTTTTTCTTTCACTGTCATTCTCTTAAAACAGTATTTCTTTGGACAGAACTCTTTCCATATATTGTGGTATAGTGAAATGATTTTCTTATCCAACCTCTATTACAGAACAGATCTAAAATTTACATCAATCTATTGTGTATCGATTGAGAAATTGTTCTAATCAGCATTAGCAACACAAAAACAATAACACAAAACTATTCTTTTTATATAAAAGAATTCTATAGAAATATTAATTATAAGAAAACAATTCCCTGTTAAATTTAAGTAAAGCATATTTTTTTTAATGGTATGACACATATTTGCTAGAAATTAATTTGTAAATTAAAAGTATTTCTTCATCTTCTAAAGTCCTCTTCTAGACTACAGGTAAAAACACCCAAGTAAATGATCACACTGCATTGCAGCTGGCCAAACTAAAATATCTCTAATCTTGAAAATGCCTGTAAAATGGAATCATTGCTTTTCTGTTAAAATGTACTTCATTTTCAGGTAGAATTGAGTAAGTTATAAACATTTTATTTCAGCAGAGGCCTGGAAAACACCTACACTTACAGGTTCTAGAAAATCCAAAACTCTTATTTATGTAGAAAGAATCTCAATGAAAAGCATTCCAGTTTTTTCCTCCAAAACCAAACAGTCCACTGTGAAAATTCAAATATTAGCCTGAAAGTCTTCTGATTTCTCTCTTTATATTAGGATATTATTCAAATAAGTGCCTCAGAATTGTCAATAGATTTCTGCTACAGCTGCTGCCAGCGATATTTTATTTCCATGGAAGAAGTAAAAAAAAAAAAATAAATTAATGGATAAAGACAATTAAAAATAACTTAAAACGCAACACTTTAAAAGATATTTCAACTTTCATCATGCGGTTTTTCCTGTCATTCCTTTCCTGAAAAAGTTGCCATTTTTGTGATTAAATTTGTAGAAAAATAAATGAAAACAAGTGATAGTAAAGAAGTTGCCGCATATTTAAAACATGGAAAAAAAACAACTGTTCTTAGATTTTATGTCCTAGTGAACCCTCACAATTTTCTTACTTAAATGAAGAAACATCTACCTCTCCTTTCTCTTTTTTTCCTCAGTCCTTCACCCCCTCTCAAACCTGAGTTAGAGGAAATACAGTTTGGAAGTATTACCTCAGTAGCGAATTATTTTGAAAGAAATATACAAGCAGAAGTACAGACATTAATTTCACTCACTAACACAAGTAAATGTTTATACTTTATACCTTCACTACAACAATGGTGCTTTCTGCTTATCTCAATATCTTTCTAAGGTTGTCAAAAGGAACATCCTGGAAAAGATACATCATAGGTACGACCCCAAATAACAGCCACTCGAATATCAGGATCTCCCTAAAAAGGCATACTTAATTTATATTTTCCTTAGGTGTGAAGTTGTATTTTTATTCCTGAAGTTTATCAACTTTTTCTTAGCTTCAGTCTATAACTTATTCCTATTTGATGAGCTTATTCCTTTTTGTTTCTCTCCTCTTACGGTAAACATAGGAATTGCTTTTTGTTTTCTTCTTTCTATTATTTCCTCCTAGTTCTTTTTTACCTTCTTTCCTATTATTAGGGGGAGAATTATCATCATCGCATGCCAGAATTGAAATATGTACCTGGTGAATGACAAAAAAGGATGGTGAGAAAAGGTTAAGCTGCAGAGCAATAAAACCACTTACTCTTACTGATCCTCCTTACTTCCTTATATTTCTTCTCTTTAGCAGCATTGGGGCCACACTGAGTGAACCAGCACAGCTACAAATAGGGAATACAACAAAACCTCTGAGCTCATGGGGCTTCCTAAATTTCTAAGGCCAAGATGACCCTTATTTTAAGTACGTGTGATCTCCTGAGTAGCAAAATTAATTTTTGTATAGATATAAATGTTACCTGAGAATTTCATAACAAGGAAAGGAAAATAGAAATCTCCAGGCTGAACTTTGCTGACCTTAGTTGGCAACCATCAGACCTCGCTTCTATGCTGAAGCCCTACTGACAAATGGTAATCATTCTGAAACAGTGTCTCTCAAAACACAAAAACCTACCACAGTCATAGATCTCTTGAAATAAGTTGTATTTCTTGTGTTTTCAGTTTTCTTTATTTACTTGACAGTAACATTGTTATGGGCTCTCCCTAGACCTGCTTTGACATCACTTTGCCATCTTAATTTGACATATCACAACTGTCTCTGTTGTCTGACAAGTTCTTTCAGCATGAGGTTTTCTCATCGCAAGAAAATCTCCACAGACAAGAAGTATGAAAAAAAAAGTCTGAATCATAAAATTCCACACACCATCAGACAAAAATATGATATAAGAGAATAGATATTTAGTAGATCTGAGGATCTTTTTTTGAAGGAGGTAAAATTTAACATAAAGTTGCCCTGAACACAGTAAATATATAATACCTTAGTTCTTGCAAAAATAATCCCAGGTATGTAGGAAGTCTGTTAATACCTAGGTAAATCAAGGTAGATGGTTCATTAATACTTTTAATGTTAATAATTAACATTTTTTTCTCTCAAGAAAGGCTCTATAAACAGGTATATTTTTAAAGTTCAAGTGCAGTAGTTTCTCAAGTTAATTGAGTCCATAGTTTTTGTGCAATATTCTTTTTTTAAGCCTTGAAGGCATTGAAACAAGCAACTCCACATCCAACAGCATGAACTGAAGAAGTGCCTTTAAATCATCAGGACCACTAAGGAAATTTGGTAAATTTGGTCACTAATTACAATGTTTCAGTCTGGGTCATAAGAACAGATGATAAGTAGCCAGAAAGTTAAGGAATATATAAGGAAAAACTGTGACCAGCCCTAATGAGATGAATTTTGTAAAGAACCTGGTCAGAGAACTCACACTACGTGAAAAAGGATTATTTTACAGTGTCTCATACGAAATACCTCTTTCAGGGCAATATCTGATACAGAGATGTTATTTGCACCCTATAGATTATCAGAGTTAGGTAGTTCTCTGGAAAACAGTGCCGGTGTAATAAAGTAGATTGATTCCATTTTTAAGCCTTTAGAGGACAAGGGCTGGGGCAAATACCAGCCTAACTGTTTCAAGTACAAAATCAGGCAGAGTCCCCTGCTGAGTTCTGAATGATGAATTAAGTGGAATAAGAACCAGAAAACCTCTGCCTGTGGAGAGCTTCAGTCACAGCATGAACATCCTGTAGATACTGAATACCTTTTTGGCATACCACCTCGTTTTTCTTTGGACCTGGACAGTAGAGGAGAAAATAATAAGGGGGGAAAAGGTGGCTGTTCTAAAAAAAAATATATATTGTACGACTTAGTCCAGTGTTACTATTCAGCACTGTATACCTGATATGATGAGTCCACCTACAGGCTGTGTTACAGCAGTGCCTGCACATGTTAAGAACTTTCTCCAGAATCTTTTAAATAACTTTAAATAGCTCTCTTGCTACATTTTTTTTTTTGTAGTAAGTTAGTAGGAAAACTCACTAAAAAAGTATTTTCCAGTAAAGCTGAAAGTTAAAGAAAGAAGAAAGACAGAAACTGGATTACAACAAAGATAGATTATCAAGGAGGGTGTCAGGGAGATGGACATCAGGGAGGGTATTTTTTTAGAATTCTAAGGCAAAAAGACCAGTCCTTTCTAGGCCTTTTGACTTGCAACTGTAATATAGGTTACTAGCTTGAAAAAGAAATTTGTGAGAAAGTGGCTAATACTGCCAAAGTAAATGGGACCCAGGGATCACAAACAACTAACTCCTTTTCTTACTCTTTAAAAGCTCCAGTATTTTGTGCATTTCCTTTTGTGCTTTAAAAGAACAGCAGTTGATACTTTTCGGTTCCTAATAATGAAACTGTTATAATAGCACTTTTAACAGTAATTTAGTAACTTCAAACATCTAGTGGCTTCTATATTTTCAAGGATAACTTTCAGAGCTTCTTTCCAGCAAGCCTGACTATACAATGTTACCAGCTTTTGCTTTCCTGAAGGCATGTATTTATTGTTATTTTAATTTTTTACATTTGCACTTTCCTAACTAAACTTTACAATTAATCTCACAGTTTCAGCCATTTTTTTCTCCATTGTCAAAGCAACAGAAGAATCCCAATTTCTGTCTAATGGGAACTCTTTACATTTTGGATTGCAATGACATCTTGATTATTAATCAATGTAATAATGATAATATAATCAACGACATAAAATCTGAGTGCCAACAACAATTTCTACCCTTAAGTTACACTGGGACCACACAAGTCAGAGACAGAGGAGAGGGCATGAGCAGTTAACCTCTGTTCCATAGTCTAATACATCTTAGTAAGTGTCCAACTCATTAGACAGGGATAGAGTGGCTCATATGTGTAATTAATTATTGGCAGGTTTACTTTCAAAAAGGTGCCAGATGCTATGCATTTCCTAGTTGCTATCTGGATCTCTGATCTATAATGTTTCCTGCCATGTTAAACATCTGTTCAGAACATTCTTCTGCACACAGGAACTTCAGTAAATCAAGAGTTAAATCAAAATCGAATGAATGTGTATCCTCTTTCTGGTGTTGGTAATGATATCCCTTTAAAGATGTCATAAAGGAATACTATGCAAAAGAAAAACGTTCTGTAACTTGCGTTGGGGTCATTATAGTTTGAAGATTTCAATGTGGATAAATAATAGAGACTTCTTTTGTGGCACCTGCTCTTCAGTTCTCTGAATTGGCATCTGTCTTGTCACTTACAGCCTACTTTAAAAAAACTTTGGAAGTTTGGAAGCAAACCTTTGAACCTTGACCCTCTGGAGTAGGTGTAAATAAGTAGGCAGATTTGAAGACACATTTAGCCCTTCAGCATTTCTTTGTTCCTACCATACAGTCTTCTGGAAAACTGGTGTTATTTTCTGTCTTCATGTATGCCTGACTTATTGATGTTTTTGGTAAAATCCATGATCAATCCCAAAGTGTGTGCAGAAACATGAGCACACTGTGGAGCCTTGCAGTAAGATACTAGGAGATAATCATACCAACCATAGACAGAGAATTTCTTAAAACAAATTTCTGATATGCCTATAAATAGCCTGTCAGTTTGAAATTCACGAACTTTCTCTTTTTCCTGCTTATGAATGGATTACAATGTGGGCAGGCAGGTTTACAATCAGCGGCAGTATTTTAAATTATATCTATTGGAGGATTTCATGCCCTGTTTCAAAATGACCTATGGTTTTCTTCATGGTAAAAACCTAATCTTGAAAATTGCTTGCAGAAATTCTTAAAGTAAGAAAGGAAAACACAAACTTTAACTTACTGAAGAAAAGCATTGTCTGTAAATCATTATTATTCCAATCTCATTATTTAAACAGGGCTTAATTTCAGACAGTAGTGTGATTTTTCTGGGATCTTTTTGCAAGTCTTTATAATGGAGATAAAAAGGAATCTATGAATAGGAAACCTAGTACCACAAATTCAGAAAAACTGCCTTCTAGAGGACTAGATCAGGAAATTCACCGGATTTAACTGCACTGTGCTAACATGCAGCATCATCTCTTCCTAGACAGAGAAGAAGGTACACTTAAGCACATGGAAAGGAAGAAGTAGGATGTGGCACGGCAGAGAAGAAGTACATTATGAACCTAGCCTTCAAAGTCAATTCAGAGTTCCTGACCCAGTACAAAACCAAATAATCCATAAGATTTCTGATCCTTACTGAACAGAGTTATCATGTCCAGTGAGACATCTATTGCAAATGACACTGGCCTGACCTCTCTGTAGAAAGTTTTAAGATTCACCTTGATTTCTAACAAGGATTCCCTGATGTCTAATAGGGCTGAGTTCCTGCTGCTCCCTCAGTCCTGCTTTATCAATTGCTTTCCTGCTCCTTATGCTGCAATACCCACAGTATTGACCAATACAGCATATTACACAGTATATTACAAATTAACGGGGGCGATCATTTTGAGTTATGATTCAGTTTTCCATTCCTTTACTAAATGATGATGGCATACCTCAAATAATAGTGCAGAGGAAATATTGAAGGTCAGTAAGAAACACACCCTAACCCAAGACAGGGTATATTTTTTCTAAATAGGTATTTTTATTTGGGAATACTGTGTAAAAATAGCATCTTTTAAGCAATCTCTGTTAAACTGGCTGAAACTGGCCAGCACATTAAAAAGTTATCAAGGGACTAAAAGGCTGATCCTCCTCACCCAGTGCAATCACATAAGTTTCATGTTCTCAAAAAAACCAGATTAAAGTACATATATAGCTATGCAGTCATATAATTGCAAGAGCTCTCTGAAATCTGAAACCAAGCTATAGCTGCATGAGCCTTACCTGAGGCTTGCCCGCAAAGACAAATTCATTATGCAGAGAAAATGCCTCATACTAAAATGAGCTTCAAGGTAATGATTAAAGAACTCATATAAAAAATGAAAATCAATTTATATATACACACACATAAAAAATTAGAAGAAAGTCTTATTTCATAAAGTGACATAAGCACTGACCATCTTTGATGCCTGAAGGGAAAATGATATATTCTTGACTGCATCTTCAGTTAAGATGCAGTCAGCTGCAGAACAAGGAAAAAAATCCACTGTTTTTTTTATTGATTTCTGCAGGTGGCTAGCTGACATTGAAGTACACCTATCTATCACCATGTGAACAAATGCAGTCATGACAATGTTAAAGCAAATTAAGGTTAATGCAGACTATCATTCCTTCCACGATGTGGCACAGAGGGAATGGTGATTCACATGCTCAGAAGTCACAAAGAAGCCCTGAAGCATCCAGCAAATACATGATATTTTTCCTCTTGAGAAGCTGGATTGAAGAATATATTTTGAAGGAGTTTTTAAAATAGTCATAATGACTACAAGTAACACCAATTGCAGTAATTGAGGGTAAGCCCTATTAAAGCTTTCCAATCATATTTACCCTCATTAGGCATTCTGTTTGTGAAAAGGCTAGGGCATCCTGCAGTATTTAACTTCTTTTTATCTCTTTTTGATACAGTGAACATACCAAGCTCCTTACATTGTACTTCATTTATCTCCTATCCACCAATCACTCTTGTGCCCTGCTCTACTGATACCTCTGCAGAGTGTGCATCATTCTTGAAGTGATGATTATAGAACAAGCTAGTGGGAGTTTTACCAAATATGTGCACTGAAATGAAATCACCTCCTCATCTATTCTTCCAAGGCACTGCACAAGTGTTTGTTGCCTCAGCAATGAGCTAAGGGAGCCAAGCATCCCAATTATTTTGGCAATCCCTCAATTTTTGTGTGACTTTGTCCCTCATCCCCTAGGATGGATCTATGTTCTCTGTTCCTAGAAGTTGGACTCAGCATCTGGCTATATTGAAATCTGCCTTTTTCTCAAGTTTTGGTTAGTCCAGAAAATGATTCAACATATTTCTCCAATGCAATGCCTTTGTTTCGCATTTTGTATATCTTCACCTAAGCACTTAGTTTTGCCAGGAACAACTCAACACTATAAAAAGACTGTTAATTAAAATAGCAAAATAGGACAAAAAATTATTAGATTATAGAGATTTCAACACCATAAACAGCTTAAGGTTTTATTTACATGCTGTTAATTCAAATTATTACGAATTTTAAAATAATAAAATTATTTATTCGTTTCCCCTCTTACTTGTTAATATTTATTAATTTATTTATTTTGTTCAAGATGTTGGCTTTATGCTGTGCTACAGAACTGGTAGGACAATTACCATATTTTTAGTCTGTTGAAGAAAGCCATACCTAGACACACAAACTAAAATATTTTGGATGTGGCAGAGTGAGACAAAAGAATGAGAGAATAATATGTACAAGGAAAAAAAAATACAGCAGGAACACACATTTTCCTACTTTATAACATCTGTGCTCCTAAACACAGTAGTACAAAGGTTCTGAGAAGTTTCTAAGAGAAACACAAGGGGCATGTTAAGCTCCAAAAAAGTAAATTTTCCCCAGAAAGTATAAGGGATTTCCAGATTACCATAGTATCTAAAGGAAAATGGTTGTCCTGCCTTTCATAATACAAAATTCAGTATTCAAGAAAATCAGAAACTAATTGTGCCAGTATTGGTAGATGCCATAGTGATGTCACACTTGAGGTCTTGGGGAGCTTTCACAGTAGTGTCATTTAGCACCCAAGTTCTATCTGTGGTTTCCAAAGGAATGTTTTTGGGCAATTTTTCAATTGTTTCAAGAAGCCTCCTGTCAAACATGATACAAAGCTAGTCCATCACCACCTCTACTGAATATTTTCATAGGGCCATGTGGTGAGTTAATGAGGAGAAACAGATTCTGCTCCTATCAGCGCAAAAACATTCTCTCTGTCATCTGATTTGAATTGTGCCTGTATCAGAAACATATCAAATGTACACCAAGGAATTCATCAGAGATCCTTTGGAGAAGGGGTACCTGGCTGACCTTCTACCCAGCTAATGATACAGCAAAGTAAAAGTATCAGTGAAGTTTCTTTGGTACCTCACTCAAGAGAAGGGAAAGCATTCTATGTGACTGTCTTTCAATCGTGGACCTATTCTTACAGTTCCAGACACTCCAAGAATAGCTGTAGTGGAAATACTTCTACCCATCTGTGCTTGACAAAAAAGAGGATATAGCTTTTCTTTCGGCTACAGATCAGATTACACTTGCCTGTAACATTTTCACCTAAAAGCTAGAATGTTGTAATGCACTTTACATGGAGGGAATTTGCAGACCATATGGAAACCAGTTAGTGAAAACATATCTCTGAAAGTGTTAAATGGAACTCCACAATGAGCTTTCTAAGCTCAAATATGTGACCTACACATCTTGCATGTTTGTTTCCAATTAGATTCTGTACAGACTATTTTAACCTTTGCAACTTCTGTTCTCTGAGGCATTGGAAGAACCTCAGCTGATGATCCACAGTGTTGGGCTGGTTCTGGTATAATCTGCTTGAAGCTATTTGCATTCAAATGCAAAAAGGTCCACTTTAATCCATCATTATTTTATTATATTATAAATACATTTATTATATTATTTATGGTATTTTCTACTTATAAAATATTCTGAGAAATTGATGAAACATTTGAAATTCAGTTGAGAGTGTAAGATACCTTTGAAGAAAGATTTGGTTTTGGAAAAAGGAGCAACTATTTCAATAATCAGTAATTTAGTAAATTTAGTAGAGTAAATAGATGAGGAGTTTTACCAATAAATATATTCTGCAATGTCAGATAGCTACCTGATAGGGTTCCTCTGTTACCAATCACATTTGGGAATTTACCAGAACAAGAAAAATGAACAATTTCAAGTATTAGTGGCCTAAGTTTTCGGTCTAGACTGCCAAGACCTGCAGCCTGTTCATTTCAACTCTAATCAAAAGTTAAGAAGGCACTAAGACATTCAGTATAATTTACTCAAATAATAGATCATCCAGTCTTCCATGGGACAGAATGATGATAAAGTGTGATGTAAAAGGACATGACTTCAAGATTTTTCATCAAAGGTTTGAGGCAGCTGAACTACTACAAAAAGGTGAAATCATAACTAAGTTGTATACGCATTTCCAAAAATATATTGACATCATCTTTCTTAAAGCATCAGATATTATGGAAAATTTGCATTATTAACCTGTTTCAGAAGTTTTAAAATTAATTTTGTTTTCTGCTTCTTTTTATTTTGTGCTCTTCAGTATGTACACTTAGCTACAAGACTGTGTACATTCTTAGCAAATCTGAAAATGATTTAGCATTTCTTACACACGCATGCACACGAGCACTAGAAAGAGCTTCAGGAAAAAGCACATGCCAGCAAGGATGTCTGACAGCATTCAGACTTTACCAAAATGTGATAAGGGAAAAACTTCATACCATAAGGAGGTTTTGAAAAACAGCAAAGAAGGAAATCTTTTTATGACGATCAATTTGAAAAACAGACAAGTGCCTTAAGACTTAATTATAGAAAGTTTATTTGCGCCTTTTTGATTCTTATGACTAAAACCTTTACATATAAAGTAACAAATTAAACCACTGCATATAAAAGTGTCAAGTTAATTACTGCTTGCCAGTAAAAAATAAAAAAATCAAATTTCAATTATGAAAGCCCCACAGGAATTCTATACACTCTCATATCCTGAATTACACCACTAAACCCCTCTGTTTTCCAGAGTCATTACTGGAGAGCATTTTCAAATACTTCAAGACTACCACTGGCTTTCAGTAAGCAATGGCAGGAAATTTCTCAAAGTAAATCAGGTATCAGACTAAGAGAGATTTTGAAATTCCCTTTCAAAGGCAATTTAACTAGGCAAGAATTCAATTGAGTTGAGAAAAAGGGTCTCATAGAGGCAATAAAGAAAGAAAAGTTCAGAAGTACACAATGACTATAAAAACAACTCTGAATCCTCTTTTAAGAAGAAAAAAAGCCCAAGTATTTTAGAGGTGGCAAAGAAAAATTCAAATCCCACAGTATAAAAATCTATGGTGTGTTTGGATTTTTTTACTTCACAGCCTCCTATTTCAATATCTTGTGAAGAAAGGACTGATTTTTCGAAATCAGGAATGAGAGTGATTGAAGAGAAGGTTAGACAACATTAAGGAAATATGATGGAAAGGACAGTACTTGTTTTGGAACTCAGTGTTTGGTTTGTGAACGATGTTTTCTGATTCTGAACTGGGTGGCTTAGTCGTAGATGGGGCAAAATATGGAATGACACTCCAGTTATCAGAAACATGCTACAAGTCAGAAACAATCTGACAAAACATGTTTCTCTCTGGATAAGCAGTGAGATAAAATACTGCTGTATAGTTGTGAGATTCCTGTGACCTCTAACTTTTCAGTCTTTGTCATATCCTGAGAACTGTTATAGTTCATGCTGTGGATCTGACAAAAAGACAAAAGCAGAATGGCATCAATGAGGAATTTTTTTGTAACCGGTAAAAGAACTCAGGTAAAACCAGGACAATTTTAGTCATCTCTTATAAAACCTATAGTGCAATTAATCAATTGCCAAATGGAAAAGGATAATGCTGCTACAAAATTTGCAACCAGCTTCACTGAAATAAGAGATTTAGGAATGTAACCCATCACTTATCCTTATCTCAATGTGAATGTCAGACCATTAACTTTAGGTGTCATTAAATGAGAAGTGCAACTTACAGCTATAAAATTAACAATAAAAAATACCTGAGGCTTCTGAGTATTACTAAGCTACTATAACATTCCTTGGTATTATTAAACAAGAATACTATTAAACAATAAGAAGACAAAGGAAGAAAAGGTTCTAGAAAATCTCAGTTATAAGATGCAAATATTTCTAGTAACAAGAACCAACACTATGAGCTGTAATCGTGGAATTACCATAGAAAAACTGTACACTAGTATTTAGGTAAAACACATGTATAATAGAAGGGAGTTTGGAATTGGGACACAAAGCTGTATTTTTTCCGTGTAGATCTTCACATATTATAAGCCTTCAGAATGAAACTTTTTCCTCTCAATGAACAGCAATACTGTGTGTCAGAACAATCCTGGAAGGAAAAAGTTTACTTGGCTGTATATATTCCTCTGAATACATGACCTGGGAGCAGTGCATGCTCACGCAAATTCCCCCTTCACTATTTTAACTGCATTAGTACTGATTCATTACCTTCTTCATGAGCTTGCCATATTTGCACTTTCTGTTTAATTTCTTCATTACTTCCTGCCACATGTATGAGGCAAATTTTCTAACTGTGAAGTAGTAAAGACAGCACATAAACCCCACAAAAATCCTTGAAAATGGTCAAGGATACTTTTCTTTAAAATTTATCAGTTTTTATTCCCCCTCTAGGGACAGTTCTTCATGTGCTTGTGTGAATCCAACTGACCAGCCTGAGGAAATTACAGCCCTACCAAATACAGATACAGGTATCAATAATGTTGGAGCATGGTCATCTTTTCACTTTCTTCTGTGGGAATAGTTTACACTTTTTAATTGTATTTTCACTAGTTTCTCAAAGTCAGGCTGAAGCACCGAATTATTCTGAGGAGAGAAAGGCAAACTACAGAGAGTATTTTGTGACAGGATGTATCATTACACATCTCAGGGGAAAAAAAGGGGTACAAAAGCTATCACTTTTAATTTCTTTAAATGAAATGGAAGTGAAATCAAAATGTGTTAACAACTGATTAATTCACTTATCAAAAACAGCTATATAAAATCTAGTGAAAATAAAAAATTGTTCATATCAAATGAATAATAGCTAAAATAATATAATCTCATCACAGAAACAGTACCTTCAATCAACAGCTCTTGTCCATGGCTGCCCAATAATGTTCGGGATAGGAAAGGGGCAAAATCAACAAAAATTTCTCGCAGGAGAGGGGCCACTTTTTCTAAAGCTCTTTCAAGCTTTGCAGTGATACTGTGAAAAAAACAGAGACCATGATTGTAAGAACATTTCACGATAGAAGTTAAATTATGTCTAATCACTTCCGTTTTTAGAAGTTTCTGTCAGCTTCATTAGAAAAGAGGATAATCATAATTTGATTAAACTTTATAGTTTTTAAGTGGCTTTAAGTAAATGGAAATGTCATGTCAGTCAGCAGCGTGTCAGCCTCATGAATTCCACAGTATTTGCAGAGTACTCCAGAAAAAGTAAAATTTTTATTATCATTTTCAAACATAAGAATAATTATAGGTCTATTTTCCCATCTCATCTTAAATCTGATTTTACATACATTTCAAATCTTGAAAAGAGAGTATTTTTATTCACCCCAAACAATCACAAGCAACTTGTTAGCTTATTCAGACTTTCAAATAACAACATTTGATATTGCAAGGCAGCATATAAAAAAGTGTTCTAGCACAGATATCAAGAGAACCAATATTCTTTTCTTCAACTTTGAGGGTACACAATCCCAGGTAAATCACTTTGTGTTTGGACTTTTCTGTCTGCTGAGGCTGTTTGAAGCATGGTATGGTCCTTAAATTTTTTCTTGTACAATGAAAAGAGGTGTTGTGACTTCTGTTTGCTTCTTAAATACCAGAAATAATATTCCTTTGCCTGTAGATACAAACTAGTGATAATCTGAGAACATCAGCAGTGTGCTAAGGACTGTACCCCTTAAGGTTCCTTCCCCCCTTTCAAACCTGACAGGGTGTAACACCTTTATCCACTGGAACTCTTACACCAAGATTAAAAACCTGCTGTATTTTCTTAAAGAGTAAACTATTGCTTTAAAATGGAAACAAACTTACATATATATTCTGGTCTACCAAGAAATTTTGCCGTTCTTTTTCAAATTGCTGATGGATGAAGGGGTTTATTATTGTGCTTGCATTATGGCACCAATATATTATTGGCATTCAAAAATGCAATTATAGGAAGAAGTTAAATTTAGTGACAGAATCTAAGAGAATGAACACTGTATTTAAATTTTATACTTTATCTACTATCTGTAAACACTAAATAAATGTGGATGTTTTAATTCAGATCACTTGAAGATCTCTACATTTAAAAAGAAAGCTGATACGTTTTTATAATGAAGAAAGCTTTCCTTCATTAGCATGAAATTATTTTACTGAACTTCTATAGCGTATTTTCTTTCAGTGTGCTGCCATCCCATTTGAAATACAGGTAACAATTTTCTAATACTCTAAAGGATGGATTCATATCACCAGCCTTTTAAGACTGTTTAAAAAAGATTATTTGAAGTGAACTTCACTGTGGTAAAGCCTCTATTCACTATAATTGAAATGCAGGTGACTAGCTTAGAGTTTTTAATTTACAACATGAATCTAACATACATTTTTGCTGATAAGAGATAAAAAACCTCCTAGATTAATCTAGACTTATCTAAATCATGTTTAAAAAGACACTTTTGTTGCAAATTGGTTTTTAAAATCCCTAATTTTAAAGTTAACTCTGAAAATTCCATGTAAAATTGAAAAAAAATCAGGTTCAAATGTTTTTAAATTAAGATATATTTTTACTTAAGAATCAACCAATATTGGAGATGCATGTATGCTATTAATAAACACCCTGGACCAGCTACTAATAAACGGCTTTTTATTAAATGGACAGCTGACAGATCTTGTCTACTACAGATATATTAATGGGCAATTTGGAATAGTATTCTGTATAAAAATGAGATCAAAGGTCAGCACTTTAAAAAAATGCGTATCAAAGGACAGAAATTAATATTTAAATAGAGAAGAAAAGTTCATGGTGCATTAGCATGTTGAAAACTAAGTAGAGTTCTGGTCCTTCAGTTCCAAAATGAACAAGCAAAATCAAGAAATAAATCTACACAGAGATTCCAAAAATGTTGGGGGGAAGTTGGTGACTCATTCACTGCTTTTTCTTTATCCACACATACAGATTAGAGAGACTGAACTGATTCTATAGCTGTTTCTAACATTTATTATACCTTATAAAGCATACTGCCATCATTAGGGAATTCCCTATGGAGATTAATGTAACGATTTTTCATGACTGAATGAAGAGATTTTATGGGGGTTTTGTGAAGAAATAATATTTTTTTCCCCTCTCCATTTCTGGACCTTCAATGAAAATAAATTCTTAATAGCTCCCAAATTCAAGATTATTTAATTTGCAGATTAAAGACAACACATATCAGAAAATAAGCTATATATAAGATACATATCATGATGATATTTACTGTATGTTATATAAATTTAAAATTTGTTTATATATAAATACATATATATTATTTATATATAGAAAGGTGGTAAACTGTGACAGAAAAGATTGAAAGACCAAAGTAAAAAAAATCACTTTTAAAACTGTGAGCAAAAAGATCAAATAATCCTATGGGAAGTTCTTACTACCTCCTGCTTGAATTGATCATGAGAAAATGAAAGAAGGATGAGGGCATACACAGCTCCAGACCCAAGAATGATACCCTCCCAACTTCACTCCAAGACAAACCTCTATCTCCAAATCAAGACTATTCAATACCTAAGAGTCCAAGATCATTCTCCTCCTCATTTTTCTCTGCTCAGCCTACAGCCATAATGAAATCTTCCTATGCAGTTTCTATAAGGGAAGGCTTAGATACGTTTGCTTTCATGTCACACTCTCTGTCCCCACAAACTCTGATTTTGAATCTCATAAAACCTATTGCACAATGAATTTATATGACATAAAAAAACTATTATTATCAAAATAAAGGTTTAGTTGTTTCTTAGGCAGAAGAGGTGGAGTTGGGAGAGTGGGCAGAAAAAAGGAAAAAAAGCCCAAAAGACACTTCTTGGATTGACTGAATTTTAAGCTGTATATATGCTAGTCTCTTATTTCAGTTACTCCTCAGAGTACAACTACATCCGAGTTGAAATTCTGAATTAAAAATTTTAATTCCAGATTTTGGAATTCAAGCTTTTCTTTGATTCCAGGACAAAAAAAATTAAAAATGCTTGTGAAAGCACATTTGTTATAATAGCTGAAAAAAAACAAATTAAATACCCAATTGTATTTTAACATACCCATTTAATTTTAACATTTCTTAACATGCATATTGAATTTTGAAAAGGAATTCTCCCTCTGTGAAGCATTGAGCTAGCACATGAAGACAAGAAGCAAAGGGAGTGGTTTAATTACAACACAATTTTATTGAATTACCTCATGAAACTGTCAAGCAATAAATAACATCATACAAATGATCATTCCTTCCTTGAATATTTGCATCATCTTGGAGTGGAACCAACAGCCCTTCTGCCTTCAGCCTGCGCCTGCACCCATTGCTGTGGTTCCACCTGCACAAACTCATCTGACCCTTCAGGTAGGATCAGCAAAAAAAAAGGATTTTTTTTCACTGTGTGTTCAATCACTGAAGCACTGATTTTTTTTTTTTTTAAATGGGTTATGTAGGGCCTCTGATTTAGGTTTATTTCCTTACCCGTTTATTAGGGAATGCCATCTCTTGTTCATGAGCTTCTAAGCTTGTCACGTCATGAACAGCCTGTGAATACCTAGCTGGCTGTCTGCATTCCAATGTTCTTACAGCCATACTTGCACTGGCCAGCCAACTCAGGGACACTTGGCCACTCCTTAGTATGTCCATGTCAGCTTTTTAGGGCAGATGCGTGTGCACCTTGAAAAGGTTGAGGATTTGTCTTTGAACTGCTGCAGCAAAACCTTTACAAAATAATAATCTATTACACAAGATATTTAATAGGAATTTCAGAGGGCATTTTCCTGGCTGCCAGTCAGGGCAAGAGAGGTATTAGCTACTCCTGGGCATGAGTCTCTGGCAACACCAACTCAGATTGGGTGCCCCCATTTAGTGACCTGCACAAATACGGGTCTGGTTTTGTCCTCAGGAGAGGTTGAGTGTCTCCTTCCACTTCCTAGTGCTCCATTATCAAACTGCTTACTTTCCAATTTTTACTATCATTATTGAATAAAGAAAAAAGCCAGCTGAAAAATTACTTTAATGAAGTTTTGGTGTCTGGGATAGTTTGAACAAATTAGACTCTTCAGTTGCAAAACTCAGACTTTTCAGTGAAGTGTTATTTTAGTATACACATCCTTAGTACCCAAAAAGTATATACACTGTAGCATATGTATAACTACAGTAATGTACATTAAATGAGCTATATTTTTTACAGTAATTTGGGAAGAGAAATTATAATTAATATTAAAAGAACTCATGTACCTCATGTTTTCAGCTGAATCCTCTGGCATTGGAGCAACAGTTTGGACAGCTGGCAGATTTTTGCTAGTAGCACCATTCACAAAGCTGGATGACGAAGAGGAAGAAGAAGATCCTGAGTCTACTGCACCTGTCCCCCAAAAAACACAAACCTTAGTTCAGTCTTAAGAAACAAAACTTTAAAAATAAACCTGATATTATTAATCTACTTCTAAGTATGGAAATAATGTTATTTATTCTAAAATAGTGAAAACCTTTCCATGTGATTATCATAGAAGTTAATACCTTAACTTTGCTGGTACAAAAATAATTAGCTTGAAATCTACTGAAAATCAGGCAAAATAAATCCTTACCTCATTTCCATTATTCCCAAATTATATTCCAAAACTGAAAATAATTTTACATCATCCTGAAAGGCAAGATCTTTCTAAAATAAAGGTATGCTTAAGATGAGCTTGAGTGGAGAATTTTAAATATTTCTTAAAATATATTTATATCTGCACACTTGGCTACCCAGTTGCAACTACAGGCAGAAAATAAAATAGAGATTAAAAAATGACAGGGAAGATTAAAAATGTACATCACTTCAGGAACTAATGGAGGAAAATAGTGTCTGAGGTGTATCAAGACTCTAATTACAATTTTTCTGTTTTGTTCCTTGAGTCAAGGAGAATTGTAAGATCTTATAAGTTAGGAGGGCAGTGGGGGTATCATTTCAATGGGTTGTGAACAGCTGCCCAGAAAAAAAAGATGTACACAGAGCATACATTTATACTTTAAGTGATCTGGGTCAGAGCTAAGGGCTAAACTTAGACTCTAAATGCCAATCTATCATGTTTGCTGAAACGGTGCTGTGAGCTCAGCCTCTCTGAAGCAAACCAGCAAAGGCTCAGAGAGGCCATGAACAGTGAGAGTGCTGTGATAAATGCTGTCCCTGTTCTGCACAGTCCTTCTGCAACACATCACTGCAAGAGAGGTAGCTACAAACAGTCTTGTAGCTGGAGTTCAAAGCCTGAGAGATTGCAATGCCACCAGAGAAGAGGCTGACAGGCAACAAGATTTATCCAAGTTAGCAATGATGGGTGAAGAACCCGTTTAGAGATCAATGACATTATTCTGGCCATTTTCAAAAATTATAATTGTTAACTCCCTGTTTCTGGTCAGTCCTTTGCATTACACAGGTATACATTATTTTTCAGTTTCCTGCAGAGATCTACAAAGCATTTATGGTTTCTTAACTGCTTTAGCAGCCAGCCAGCAGCAATGTAGAGGTCAAATGCTGGTAAGTGTGAAACATACTCTGACAGCAGGAATTTTTTTTTTCATATTTTACTTTTTATTAATTTGTCTTTAGATATTTTTACTGATAAAAGAAGGTAAAGATTGGAATTTTGACTAGATCATTTAAGAATACTTACATTCAAAATAGCATCAAAATGCAGCAGGATTTACTGGGCTTGCTGACACTTAAGTAGCTGGTGAGATTCAGGATTTAGATTAGGAACCGATTTAGGCTGTTTTTTTAATAATGGGATTGGGATATGGATTGTGGCTTACAGTGTGTGCTCTGACTTGGATTAAATACAAATGCAAAATGTACCCAAACACACTGAGAAACACAAAATTATAAGGTAGGCTATCTCTCAAACCTAGGAATCACAGCAACTTAACTGAGAATAGGATATTTTAGGAAAGATATCTTAAGAAAGATTAGGCCTTCACATATATATATGTTTCTGTGTGTGCACGTGTGCATTTATATTATTCATATATGCACAGGCAATACATATTTTTATTGCTTCTTCCCTTTTCCTCCCGAAACAAAATTTTATTCATTAAGGTTGTTTAAAAATGCAGTTGGCTAAGTTGCTCAACCAGCTAGGCTTCCAGAAGGTCAAACAGACCTAGAACTATTGGATTAACATAGAAGTAAGAATCAGGACATGAATTGCAGAAATCTATAAATAAACTATAAAGCCAGTTTCTTACATGAAAAGATGAAGGAAGGGAACCCCAAAGATGCATTCACAGCACTAAAGGACTCCAGTAACACAAATCCCATTAAGTCGTGACATGACATTGACTGTGACAGCGATGGCAGATGGAATGTAAACACTGACTGCAACCCATGAATAACTGAAGAAAAACACCTTTCACAGAAGTCCAGCACAGAATATATCTTATAGATATAGCTGTATTTCTAGAGTATCTCTGACATACTGTAAAAACAACTGTTAATAGGTTTGGGAGGACATCTAGTGTTTCTAAAATATTGTGTTCTGTCTCCTTTTCATCATAGCAAAATGAATGAATAAAAAAAAAGGTGCTGCTCAATTAAATTCTATGCACTACTTAAAAATCATGAATAACATAGATATATCATAGATTAAAAGTACATAAATCAGCAAGTCTTTAGATATTTTATCTATATTTCTCAAAAACAGACATACATGAGTCACCATTTGGACTACCATAGGTGTAGCTTAATTAAAAATGGCAACATGAGCATTTTAATCTAATATGTATTTAAATATTTTCAATGTGATACTACTTTTTTTAAAACTGTGATTAATATGTTTAGCATTTCTAAAATGTTAATATAAAACTCAAATCTTCAAAAATTCAAATCTTCATGTAATGCTTTACTACAGAATTCAATACGTATATAGTTCTAATTGAACCTCATACTTGCTGAAATTGCATTCAATCAATATTTTTCATTTAATCGAGCTAATCCATAGATTAGGATCAAAACCAATTTCATAAAAGAAAGAGTCTGTAGGATCTGTCAAAAAAAGGAGCTTTTACTCCACAGTGAATGTACCATGGCTTCTGCAATACTGCCCTCTACTAAGAACAGTACTGGGGAAATGACTGATTTTAAAATGCGATTACTTACAAACAAGAGCTAATACATTCCAGCCAAAATAGCTCAGATCTTTAATCAGTGAGAAGACTGAAAAGCTTACTACTATTCAGTATCATTTGAAAAACAAGGTTTCCAGTGCAGGATATTTTTTGCACGATATAAGAATACCTAAAAGGAAATCCATTCAAGATTAACAGAGGTGTCTACACAAACAGAACTTTTCAGAGAAGCAATAACATTATTCAGAGTATTCATTCTTCCCATCTGCCTCAGGAAAATTAGATTTTAAGATTTTTTTTTTATCCTTAGAAAAATCAAAGCTCTATTACCAGGTATTAAAGGTAATCTGCAAAAGGAAAGAAAAAAAAATAAGTGTCCTCATATTACTCCACAAGGCAGGATGCCAAAAGCATCCCCCTCTATTTGCTGCAACCCCAGAGAGATTTTCACATTCTCAACCCTTGACTGAAGTTGTGATATCCTTGAAGAGAGCTCTTCTGTCAAGTGCTTTTCCTTATTTTAGAAAGAAAACAGACTAGAGCCAGACATTTCAAAGGAGTTTAAGTAAATATCAGTTGTTTTCAGTAAGGATTCATTTCTCAATGGAAACCACAGTCTCACTGTCAACAGGCTCCTTCATGATAGAGAATCTCATTACTGTTATTATAAATAATTTAAAAAGAAGGTCTAGTCCTTCTTCTATAGGTCACAATAAACAACTACTGATAAGACATTAATTCGGTTAAATTAAATAGGTTCTTACAAAAAAACCTTCCAAAAAGAGCATAATTTTCACTGACAAATAGTAATTGTCCAAAATATTCACCCTCTACAATCTACGATATTTTTATTAAGTAGCTTCTTGTCTTTACTTTTTTTGATACAAAAGGAATGATTAATTGGTATGTATCACACGTAACATATCTTCTACTGCAAAGCACTAGAAAAGTTAGCTCATTTCTATTCTAAAATACACTTATAAATCAAGATTTAGGCTATTTATTAACTTATTTAAGGCTGTGCAAGTCCAACGTGCACTATGAAAGATTATAAATATAGAACAAGAGAAACCACTCTCTCTAATAAAGGCCAAGGTTAAATCTTTCCATGTTTTATTTTGGAACAACAAAATAAAAAAAAAAAAGCAGCACACAAAGATGATTTAAAAAGCAAAACACCACTAAAGGAAACAAAACAAAAAACAAGGACAAAATGAGGGTCACAAGAATATTTAAGGACAATACCTGTTGTATTAATCATACTTTTTGGTGTAGCTCCTGTTGCAGCAAATATATTAGGCGTACTACCCGGTGGCAGTCCGCTCCCAGCTGTGGCAGCTCCAACGGTGGTAACAGCCAGACTACCTGGAGGGGGTTTCTTTACTGGTACAACCACACTCCTGTGGGAAAGGAAAAAAAATAAAACAAAAAAACAAAAAACCAAAAAAACCCCAGATTATTAAAATTGCACAACAGAGCCAGGAAGAGTTTTTGATTGTGAGGGGTTTAGGCTGCTGCATGGTGCCATTGCTGAGAAACGCATAATCTTGTAAATATTCTTAACCTTCCTGAAATAGAGTAAAACAGGCCCTAAAACCATGCTCCAATCCTCATTCTGCAGCCTCACGTGACTCAAAGAAACCTTATTTATCTTTCAGCACCCACAAAATGGAAAGACTCTACCACCTCAATATGTTGAGAACAGTGCTATCAACAGTATAACACTGCAGTGTGTTCTAGATTAGCAAAGATAGTTAACTGTCAGAAATTATGCCAGCAGACTAGAAGTCTATATGCCTGCAGTCATAAAGATTGTGAATTTGTTGATCCTAATGAAGGTAACATTTTTTTTTGCCTTTCATCTGCACTTTTGAGTACAGTAGGTTATTTCTCAGTACCATGAACATACCAGTTCTTCAGAGATGACTAAGAAACAGTTTTAGATTCAGCCTTCTTTCATCCTAATCTAAATCAACAGCACATGATGTACATTGAACAGCAAAAATGCGACACAAAAAATACTTGCTTTCACAGTATTGACAGTGCTAAGGTTTAAAATGTGTCTTGAGAATCTGAAGCTTTTAAGAAGAGAACAGGGCTTTCATACAAAAAATCCATCATAATATCAAATATAAGCAGACAACACTGTACTCAAACAAATAGTTTTTAACCTTATCTCAAATCACATTTGGGTTTTTTAAGTGTGAAGACCAAAAGACTTGTTCTTTGGAGAGAATATTTTTTCAACACTGGGCAGCTCTCATAGGGGATGCAATTATATTTACATTTTTCTTTTTAGTATTTCCATATATCTATAAAACCCCCTTTCTCCTTAAAAGTCTGTTTCAGTGGCAAACCTGAATGAAAAACAAACCTGAAACAAATCAAATTTGCATAATATTGAATAATATATTTTCATCATTATGTACATTTTCTGTTTAGGCAGATACACTCTCTAAAATTAATCATTGTGATAGAAAGGAGCAAGAAAGGGCAATTATTTACGGTGATAAGGCCCCATTTTGCTTAAGAACTTCCTTCAGCAACTTTTCTGTTACACTTTTGTGTAAATATGATGACATATAATGAATCATAGGGTGTGGCACAATGTTTTACAGTAACGTACTTTGTTCGTATATGTCTAAATCCTCCATCTTCCTAGATTTTAAAGACTGGTGGTTGAGTACAAAACAACCCATGAGCATTTTTTTTTCCTCACTCTCTTTAGAGGGTTGGTTGACAGCTGAAGTCTGCATTCTGAACAACAATTTTACCCCTACCCTGAAGCATGTACTGTTGGAGAGGTAATTCTAGGCATATCGATGGGTTTTTGTCCCAGTCCATTTACATTAGGAGGAGACGAGTTTGAACAATACAATAGCTATTGATTAAGATAAGTGACCCTAAAATAATTGCTTTTGTCTGTAGTTAATAATCTTACAATCATTGCTCATATGAAGTGTTTACATAGCAGCAGCTACAGCTGAACAAAGCTGGGTCTACAGGGGTTAGATTAATCTGCTCCATAACACCATGACATTTCCTAAAATTAGCTCTAATCTACATACAAAGATCTCTATTTCAATTAACACCTCAATCAAATATTTGAATTTGGGTTGTAATACTGAATAAATACTCAAAAGCAGAGTCTTCATAGAGTCATAAAAACACAAGAAGAAATTAGGGCTTGTTTCTTAAGTAGGAGTGTTTCCCAATTATATTAATTTCAAAATGAAACTACTGTCATTACCCTCTGCCTTTGTAGGGAATTGAAATAGAAAGGGTGAATGAAGAACGAATGGGAATACTGGCATGCTGGAGCACAAGAAGGAAAGACACAGGAGGAAAAGGTGTCTTAGATTGGCCTATTCTAATGGCACACGGATTATCAGGTCACCAAGACCACAGGCAAATGTGTAGCTTCACAAGATGACCTTGCAGACAAAAACTGTGAAAAGTGATGACTCAAACAGCTTGGGAAGGACAGAGAGGCTGTTGGCAGGTTCATAAAGATAAAAAAAGGTATATCCAAAATCTGGAAAGAGTGGCCAACATGTGGAAAACACAAGAGTTGTGAGGAAGACTTGACAGCTGTCATCCCATGCTCATCATGCTATTGGAGCAGATCCTGGACCTCTTATCTAGGTTCAAGCAGGAGGGATGTCTGACTGCTGAACAGCCTCCTTAGACACACACTCATTCCAGTGTTTGTAAATGTGAGACAGTGTGAGTGGAAGAATGTATTTTATTTTAAGAAAAACAATTTTCCCCTCATATAAAGTCTGGTATTAGTATCTGCTAAACTGCCAATAGAATTGCTGCAGAAGTGTTTCCTATTGTCCTGCTACTTTTCTAAAAATGAAGCTAAATTCAAGGTCTTCCTCCTTATATTCCAACAGTTTAGTGGTCATTCAGAGCGTCGAAAAGACAACCTAACTTTCCACAGCAAAGACCACATATGTCAGCTTTATTTCCCAGATGTAATAGGATCAGTGTGATTTGGAAGTGACCCCCAAGGGCCATCTAGTCCAAGCCCCAAATCTACCAGCCTGCTACAAATGCAAAGATTCTTTTCCTATGAGTGTAGTTCAGGACTGAAATACAGCTCCCACAGCAAGAAGGACAATCCGTCCCACATCCCCCAGATATAATGCTCTACACATGGTTGGCATTGTTTTGTATGCCTAAATCACCACATTAATATAGGCCAGGTGCTATTAAATAACAAATTACCAAGAAATATCAAGAGAAGCCTCTCTACCATAAGAATAGGGAAAATCAGTGAGATGACATCATCCCAGACTGAAAGAAAATGCAGCTTTCTGACATGTCATACATGGTGACCTTGTCAAAATGTCTCATTCCTACTGATAAAACAAAATACAGTGAGTGAATACAGAAAGACATCTAGATGAAGCGGACAGAAAAACTGTATGAACAATACAACAGAGTGGTCAAAAATGTGCAAAACAATAAGAGGAACAGCAGAACAAGAAAGAGAATGACTGCCCTTCAAGTAAAGAAAGTCTTCTTTTAACCTTTTAACCAACCTAACCATTCCAACAGCACATGCAGCGAAAACAGGCAAATAAAAAAAAATCAGATTAATGAAAGAAGTATTATACTGGAGCATGATAAGATTTGAGGAACAAATTTACTGTGATAGATGTCTTGCATGTATCTGTCAGGCATTCAGATTTTCCTTTCGTGAAGGAACAGAAATCTACATACTAGAAGAAAAGGTTATATACACTTCCATATTTCATTTTAGGCCTTGTTTTGTACAACACATTTCAGACTTCCTAAATGTTCCAAACTGGAGCACAGTTGTCTGAATCACATCATCATGGTCTCAAATGATCCCCAATTACTTAGTCAGCAAAAACTTAGTAGTAATTGTCTGTAGCAACTGATTTTATTTCTGTGTTCAATGGGTGGTTTACAATTCTAAATATAACAGTGACTCCTAATAACTGTTCCTTTAGTCTGTGAGTGTCCTTTACCAGTTTTAAACCTGAGCCTGAAGTCATCATAATTCATATCACGCTTAAGATGAGTGTTGTTGATTCAACGCACATACTACTTATGCATTGCTGGTTCATTAAATAACCTCAGCAAATAGCTACAGGATTCTTCTGGGGTTTAGAAATTTGCATGAAATAACTAGATCGAAAGTAATACCATTAATGCATTGAACTACAAAAAGAGAAAATGGAAATGAAAAAAAACAACAAACTACCGCTTCCTCAAATTGACTTTACTTAAATATTTAGCTACAAAGTGTGGGTGACAGACAAATCAGGTTATGCAGCTCTGCATTTTCTCTCTCTCTCTGTGATTCACATTCTGTATCACTTCTCCATTTTAAAACTTAAAGGCTTTCCAACTTAATCACTGTGGTCAACATAAAGGTCAGAGATAAGCCTTCAATACTGGATGTCTTGAGCTACCTATCTGAGCAGCAGCAATTAAATTAGAATCACTTTACTCTCTTGTGGGATATGTGAAACCTCTTAAGGCCAAATTAATATTCTTGCTCCTCCTCTCCTCCCCCACAGCAGCAGAAAGAATGAGGATTTTTCAAGTTTTTTTCAAAAAGCAGCACAGACTCCAGGCAAGTTTTTCACAGAATTGCTCTGTGTCAAACAGCAGCTTCAGAGGTTTCAGAAGAAATCACATTAGAAAGCGGGTGGCAATTTGTCTGCTATATTACACGCTACCCTGTCCCTACATCTAGATTAGCTTAATCTCTGAAAAGAAAGCTTAGTGTTTCTTCTCTGAAAGTTACCTATATTGGACATATCTCTGTACATATCTAGTATTTTATGAAACATTTATACTGTTGTTTACCCCCTGTTCTTTCTGATTACAACCTGACTCTGACCTGAGCCTGTCATAATACTATGTGCTAACAACACATTCTGAATCCTACTTTAAACAACCTTTGATTAGGCTGACTGCATTAAGGTAAGATAAGACCTGATGCCAAGGAGGAAAGGTCTAACGCAGAGTAAACAGCCATGGTGAAAAAAACTGGATTAAAAAATTGTGAGGTATACACGTGTTGTAGAAGACATATGGAAAGCTCACAGAAGGATATAACCATTGGGACTTATGCAAATGAAATATGAATGCTGAATGTCCATGTATTGTGGATTCTTTCAATAATTTCATACCACACATGCACCAAAACTTCCAAATCTTAAAGTACATGAAATGATCCTAATCTACTAAACACAAATTGCTTGTTTCTAACTAGAAGAAAGCAAATCATCTTAGGGGCGGTTTTAGGACAAGGACATGAAGATCATTGACCCTCACTCTTGCATCAAGCACAGGAGTAAGTATTTATTCACAAAGAAATTCCATCCTTTGCATCCAGGATAAATTAGCTGAAGCATCTAAAATGATCTAAAATATTGACAAGAAACAAGGAAAACTTTAAAAGGTAAAAACGCTAACTATCAAGAAAGATTAATGGTCTTGGCTAAATAGAGAAATGGGAAATACTGGAAGTTTAATAAGTTCAAAGAAAGTGAACAGAATCTAAGTGAACATGTAATGTATTAAATGTCAGGAAGATCATCAAATATAAAAAAAAAAACCCAAAGAAACAATCAATATAAGGTATAAAGAGTATGGCTGAGAAACCTAATCCTGTATATATGTTGAAAAAAGGAAAAAAAGTAAGGCTAAAAAGCTGCAATCAGTCTTGTAAAAGGAGACAGATAAAGGTAAACAGCAAGACAAAAATGCAGAACAATTTTTATATATATAGCCAGTGATTTATAGTAGAGAGTAGGGAGATGCTGATTTCTCTTCATCAACTTCAGGCCAGATATACCTGCAGTTCTGTGGATATGAATATGAAAAGACTCATATCACACAGGTGATAAGAGGAGTTTTAAAAAAGCTACCTGTTTATAGATTGCTAAATGATAGACATGGGGAATATGATTACAGCTTGATGAAAATAAATTGAGGGTTACTATACCCAATATTGGTTGACTCGAACCTATTTGTAAATTTAGGATGATTTTTTTTATAAACAAACAGTTGAGGTGGTAATGAGCTTTCCCTTTGTCTTTTATTACATTTATTAAATGAGTGACTAAGGCACTCTCTAGGAATACAGACAATGCAACTTCAGCCCTCTTCTCTTTATAAAAGGATCTGAAACCATACCTCAGTCTCTGCAGTGTATTTTTACTGCTACCTTAGAAAAATATATTCTAGAGAGAGAAGAGGTCGAGTATTTTCTTTGGACCAGTCTCCACTGCACAAAGATAATGAAAATTACCTTGAGTGAACTGGAACAAGATGAGTCTTTTAATTCCCACACTACTGATTAGGTTTTTCATTCATATGTTCACACACTACTGTGATGCCCAAAGTAATGGGAAACGCAGTGCCTGAGAACAGACAACACCTGTACCTGTCCCTTCTTAGTTCATGGGAGAGGTGCTCTATTTTTCTTCAATTATTTGTAATTAACATTTAAAAGTAACCATTTTTGTTGGGAGAAGGTTAAAATGTATTTATCCATAACTAATTTTAATAAGATTTCAGGAAAATCAAATCTATTTTTCAGCAATCATCATTTGGAGAATTTAATGACTCTAACAGGAGTTATTTAGGCTTCTGTTTAAATGACTTAGTAGACCATGGCATACCAACGATATCCCAAAGGTGGGCAATCATACAACAGATAAATATTAAACCTATTTGACCCTTCAGTGCATCTTCTATCACAGTTCTTGTCTTGTCCCATTCTGCCATTTACTATAATAGAAAAATAAAGGAAAAAAAGAAAAAAAGAACATCCCACTGCTGTATTCTAGCAAAACACATAGATTCCCGGAGTAATTCTTCTAAATATAGCATACCTACACAAAATTAATAATATTTTTGAAGACCGCCTATCTCTGTATTAATGGAAGGACATGTATGAGACCTGATTGGATTTCACAAGTTGTCCACCTTTTCTAGCACCTTTAATACTGGCCCCAAGATCCTTCTGTCAGGGGAAAAAACACCCAGAAAAAATCAAAACTAAAATACCGCAAAAATATTTTCTCCAATATATTTTCAGAGATGTTCCTAAAGACTTCTCCGAGCATGTCAGCTAAACTCACAATCTTCCAATTTATGAAATGATAATGGATTAAAAGGGAATCATATCTCTAATGGCAGCAAAAACAACTGTTCTTTTAATTTCTAGAAAATCACGATTTTCTGCTCATGCAAGCATACTTCCCATTCAAATAATTCTAAGAACAGAAAATACATGTGAATTGCCTCAGTTTGAAAAAATAATAAGTAAGACACAAAACCACAGGCACTCTCAGTTTTAAAAACAGCACCCAGCTAAGAAATCTCTATTAGAAAAAAGTAGAGAGGAACAAGGGTAAGCTTCGAAATGCAATACTGAGTAGAATAATAAACAAATTAAAAAACCATAATGATCTAGGTTGCATCTAGTGGGACCAATTCAAATTGACCAAAAAAAAAAAAGAAACAAGAAATCCCCAAACCCTAAAAATCAATAGGAGGGACTGATTTTTGTCAGACAAAAGATGAGAAGGCAAAAAGGAATTATTGGTGAGTTCTGCTACATTAGTTGCAAATCCAGGTGAAATAACCCTTTGTATTTGCTTCTAAAAATGTCAACCTGGATGCCATTTTCAAGAAATTCAGTCTGATGTTAAAAGACATGTCATAACTTTGAGGATCCAGGCTCCTGTGTCCCAGAAATCTGTTTATATAGATCATAATGTAATTACAGCTACCTTAAGACAGATGAGGCAGAAGGCGGCAATATATTGAAAACTAATTGAAAAATGCAGTTGTCCAGAAGCACTTGTGGGGAAGAGGTCTCTGAAAAGCTGCTCAAAGCTTCAGAGTTTGAAGTGAAATTTTTGATGTTGTCACTCTCAATCTATTGAAGAGCTGACAGACAATCAAACCCGTCTGGCTGCCTGGCAGCTCATTTTGCTGGCAGGTGGCAAACAATTAGACACACCAATTTGTGCCTCCTGATGACATTAAAGCATGAAACTAAGTTGTATGCAGGGCCTAGTGATTTGTGTGAAAGCATTTCAAAAATAATACTCTTTGCCGTGGCAACTCATTTCAGACTGCCACCTCCCATTACGGCTTTGTGTGGTGAAGACGACAGACTTGAGTTACGTGCGGCGCAAGGCCGCTTCTGTTCAATCCGTCATCAGCGCCCCCCGAGACCTCAATCCCCTCCTTTCATCAATATCACCTCATCATTTACATTCGATAGCACTTGAACTGCCGCATACATTAGCTGCACACAGCTCCCATTTGATAAAACATGCTGGCCACTTTTTCTGCTATTATGTTTCATTTATGACTGCGCAGATTCTATGGGAGAATACATGGTAGCCTGCTACGAAATGACTCTTGCAGACACATTAGCAACATACTATTAAAAGAACATGCAGAGCAAAACACATCATATTAAATGCTAAAATATAGTTCTCAATTTCAATTCTATTTACAGAAGTTTACATGGTGTTTACCTTCATCCGTGATCATAATTAAAGAAAATTACCTCAACCGTTCTTTTACTAGGCACTCAGACATCCAAATGCAAAAAAAAAACCAAAACCAAAAAACTATCCAGCCTCACAAGGACTAAGAATATCTTCTGATTAATGTGAAAAATACATTTCTCTAACCTAGATTTACTTATAAATATGGAATTACTGTGCTTATTTTATAAAACCTGGAACAAATAGAACCTGACAAAACAATATACTCCATTGCTCATGGTTCTCCCCAAGGACAATGAAGATGACCAACAGCCACATTGCTCAGTGAAGTACCAAAAGCTGCATAAACTACAGCAACACAAGATCCTACAGAAATACAGCAGGCATAGTGTTAGTTGTTTTGTTGTTTGTTTGTTTTTTTTAAACAGTTTATCTTATTTAACTGTTATTCTATATTAGAAAACACATTTACATTTATATGAGCAAGTATGGAACCATGCTACTGTAATTTTTCTTAAGATTTTCAATAGTTATTGGGATATATACGAAACAAAATGTTCAGAAATCACCACTAGGTAGAATTCATGATGCTTTCTCAGTTAATACTTAAATTCGTTCAATTCTGATTTCAATATACTATTCAAGGTTTTCACCCCAAACCTTTGCTTCATCCCCCATGAAAAATTATAGGGTCAGGATCTGAATCCGCTCCACCTTTGTAATTTGGAAAGTGACACCACCACACCCATATTTGCCTCCAAAGATCATCACAGTGGTCGAGTAAGTACTCTGGCAATATGAAAAATCTACACAGAGGAATATTTGCTTGAACAGTAGGCATCATTCAATAATGTAGCCATGGAGTTGAACCAGTCAGTTGAGGTCCTGTGGGCTAAGAACATCAGTATTTTTATCAAGATGCCCATAGTTCAGAAACACTTGTTTAGTTGGAGAAAAGAATGTGACATTTCTCAATCTGCTGGACCTGCCTGAATCTGTCATTTTTCCCTTCATAGTTGTTGGTTATACTAAAAATCATGATCTACCTCACTCACCAAAATCAGACAGCAGGATCACTTATTTAAGAGAAAAAAATAACCCACCAATAATTATGTAAAAGGGAATTATTTTGCCTAAACTTCACCCATTACCACTTTTTTTTTTTCCTGAAGAAGTGAAGAATTCCAAAGACTGACATGCAAAACATATGCCACCAAGGTACAAACACAGCAGTGCACTTTGCACAGGAAGTCATGAAATTTGGTCGGCAGAGTAACAGCTCAGGCAAAAACCAAAGCATTAAACTTGCTAGCTCCTAAACTTATTAAGTATTAAATATCCATCAAAACCCATAAGCTCTAGACATGAAGCACCTCTTAAATAATTCCATAATTCTGTATTTACAGCTACTACTAATGATGTTCAAAAGGTACAAGCAGTCACATTGTTGCAAGAACAATTAAATGGAGGTGCTTGCATTAAATAAAGGTTATAGCCAATATACTGCAGGCTCTTAGAGTTTTTAATGCTCTCTTATAGAGCTATAACTTAGAAATGCACAGTAAAATTCATGTCTTCAATCACCTTGATGTCAAGTTCCCTCTAACAATGACAAAGACATCTCATGAGGTGATATGCTCCTTTTTAATTTAGGTGTCTGGCATTTTGTGAATCAACCACAGGCCTCTGAATGAAATATTTTTCTTATTAACCCAGGTAGAAATTTAGACAAAGTAACCTTTTTGGTGATTACAGTTAAGGTGTTATTATTTCTACATGTAGCATGATTTTTTTATACTGCTTAACATACAAGAATGCATTCTGGAATATGGTGGTTCCTCACAGAGGATAAGGAAAAATTCCTAACTGCATAGGAAGAAAAAATAATTTTCACTTCACATTGAAATAAATCTAAAATCAAAACATGCACATTGATGAACAAAAAAAATAATTTTAATGAAAAAGCTGCTAAATGAACTTTCTCTAGAATGGTCTTAAGATGTAAAATATTATTATATATTCATTGCTTCTCAAGTATATTTCACTTTTCCTGTCTTGATAAAACCATCTTTCTTACTACAGACACTATCTGATTGTTAATTGAATTATTTCAGAAAAGCAGCCTCAGTACTTAGATATAGAGAGACAAAAACACATCAGATTTTTTATGGACTTCATAATGGAAAAGCACTTCACTTTTCTGACATATCTTCTTTACTGTTTATGACATGTTGAAAACATTGCATACTGTTTTTCCTATGACTTAATGAAGATAGTGATGATATTTTTGCATGTTTTCCATAAACAGAGATTTTTTTCCTCATAAGTCACAATATAACTCTTCTCTGCCTTAATTTTTTTAAATTTCCTTTAGTATTTTACTTCCTGTATCTGCCTGATAAACTAACATACTTTTGAATTTTCAAGACATGTTTTAAATTATTTTTAAGTCTTGATTCCATTTTTAACTTTTAAAAAATTTTTATGGAGAAACTTAAAGGGTGGAAAATACAACCACATCAACACTTGCAAGAGTTAGGTCTAAATTCACAATGGATAGGACTACACTTCTGGAAGAATGCTGACAATTGCACAACAGCACAATTTCTATGTTCAGGATAACTGAGAGGGACTGGGCATTTAAAGGTGACTATATTCATTAGAAACTAGGAAGATACAGCCCAAGGAAAAAAACCCAAAGGACTCTTCGTGGAAATGTTCATGGGTTTAGTTTCAAGCATTAACTTCTGAGCTTTAACAACTTCTGTTGTTTAAAGACCTAAAAGGAAATTGGTTTCTACCATGACCAAGCAAACAATTTGCCATGGTCAAAGCATTTCAGTACTAGAAAACAGCTCAATGATGGATCCAATTAAGATTCAAGCCTTTGAAAAAATATTCAACTGAATTTTTGTGCAATCTGTTCTATATCAGCAGATATTACCCCTCCTCCTTCTCACTAAAATGCTGTTTTAAAGAAAAAAAATATTTTATTGCACATATATCTCTTTGCAATAGGCTTGTTTTCCAAGTACTTAATAGTGTTTTATTCACTGTTAACAGGAAAAACAAGGTGAATTACTTTTGTCTATACTATGTGGTCTGTTCGTAATGCAGAAAAGAAGACATAGTGCAGTTGTTTTTAACATACTGTAATACAAACCAATAGTAGAATAACCTTCTTGAAAAAATAAAAAACCCTTCAAACTTCTGAATTACATCAATATAAAATAATGAGTCCAACCATATACCTGTCAAATGAGTGAAACTGCATGGGAAGAATAGCCTGTGCTTCTCTCTTCAGTGCAGGATCTGGGTAAGGGATCGGATCCGGGCCACATTCTGCAATTTCAACAGGGGCTGCCACAAGACTCTTCAATATTTCTTTGACATTGATTCCTTTACTTTGGCTGATACTGGATATCGATGATGCAGGTTTCAGAATTTCACTGGGGCTTTCTGTTAAGCTCTCCTGAGATTTCTTCACTTCTGAAGACAAAGTAGACAACAGCTCACTCATAGCATCAGGACCTGTGCTGGTCTCTAAGTCTGTCCCATTCAAAATATTGGGCATCTGTTCATCTCCAATTCCAGAATCTGTATGAGGAATAGAACTTTCCAGCTGAATATCTTCAACCGGTGTTGGTGTTTCTTTATCTTTGATATTTTCTGGAAATACAGTCGGTGTCTCTGCAGTGAAACAGAGATAATGAACAAAATTTAGTTTTATATTTTCCCCTAAAAATATAATCACAAGGATTTATATGACAGAAATGTGTTAGAAAGCCCACAAATCATGGTATTTTAAACCTTAAAAACTCATTCTAAATACAAAACATTTTACCTTCAACAGCTGTTTGGCATATAGACTTGGAAAAGGGAGTCCGAAATTGCGTTATACAAACTCAGTGACATTTAGAAATTACAGCCAACTACTCACACAATAATCAAACAGCAAAATAGTGCCAGCAAAAACAGCATTAATATTATAACCTATCAACTGCAGAACTGTATTATCCTTGAGTCTACTAGAAGAGAAAATTGCAATCACTTACGCATTCAGGTTACTGTAAAATTTAGTCTTTTGTATTGCTGTCATCAAATATTAAGCTTGCATTCAAAAGAAAATTACTAGACCATTTGTTTGCTTTGTGTTTTGTTTAAAATGTGTATTACACACATTTCTACACACATATCATTGCACTGACTACAGATTAATTTATACATGAATGAAAGAAAGAAGTGCTATTATTGATTTTTAGAT
Source organism: Drymodes brunneopygia (assembly GCA_013400955.1). NCBI lineage: Eukaryota > Metazoa > Chordata > Aves > Passeriformes > Petroicidae > Drymodes > Drymodes brunneopygia. Next base: position 809,853 of record VZTZ01047394.1, on the reverse strand, counting down.
ACCTCTTCTTTTCCCACAAAAGGTAAAATCCTGTAATTCAGAAAAATTGAACAAAATAAATACAGCTTCATAGAGATAGGTAAGTGAAATCTGTTGAGTTTGGAACATTTCCAGATTGAAAAGGATTCTACAACATCTTGTAAGCGAGAAGACCATACCTCTAATCATGACTTCAGTGAAACAGACATAAAATCTTTATTAAATAAGAATAATTTGCTATGCTTAGGTAAAAGCTAGAGTTGTAACTTATATATATTCATATTTTTGGTTAGAGAAAAACAAACTGTGGCTATTGTTAATGAGAAAATGTTTTTTTTAGTTTATTTTAAAACTACATTGTTTTCATTAATTACTTGTTTTGATTACAAAATTTAGCTGTCTTATGCATGAAATAAGAACATGTTTTTAATGGCTCCGATATAGTGGTTCAGATATTATGGGAAATATTTTAAAATGTATTTGGATGAAGCTCTGATACCAAAAAAATGTGATTCAGCAATGTAACTTTAATAACTACCTCATAGCTAAATATTGATTTTTTGGCACAGTCAGGTAAAACATACCTATTTAGTATATGGGCATAAGTGTGGGTATATGCATGTACACGTAACAAAAAATCTGTAAGAGATCATTTATGTGTTTGAACTAATAGTCATGTAAACCTCTGCAAATGTACAAGTATTAAGAAAGAACAGAACAGGCTTTTAAAAAGATGAAGCAGAATTACCCATTATAAAGGAGCATTGTTTTCTTCTTTTAACAGCCATAAACACTGAAGCCACTTCCTCCTCCTTTTTCTCTTAAGTGCCTTAAACACATCTTATCAAATAGATATGAGCTCTTCTTTGTGAAGCAGGAAGGAGAAACTGGATTTATGAGCTGCATCAAATGCATTTAGCATCTGCCAGCTCAGGAAGCAAAAAGATCCATATCTACTTAGTACTGCCTATATTTGGCATAGAAAGACATCTGATCCACAGAATGATCCTAATGAATTTTCTGCTTGTCTCTTTAAACTCCATCCATACAAAGACAACACTTCTCAACTGAAGGGAAGATTAGGACTGGACAGCCAGTAAAGCAGGCTGTTGCCCACGAAATGTATGGTGAATAAAATGGCATAAGGCTCCATTATTATGCAAATGAAAAGAGGGCACTGAAAAAAGATGATGCTCCACTACATGGTGAAGTTAGGTTACACCCAATCTCAATTTTCATTAAGGTCAACAATGCTGAACAGAAAACTAAAGACAGAAACCCTGAGAGAAACACAGTTGTGGAAAGCCAACTACCTTGAGTAAACCAGAAGAAAGATTTGAACACATTAAAACCATAGTAATGAACTGGCTCCAAGCCAATTTTGAAATAAACATCCATGATATTACTAATCTAGTAGCAGGCAGTTTTTCCAAACAGATGACTGGAGATTGCAACACAACACTGGAGAAAACCATACAAGGTTTCTCTTTTTAATAGATAGGAAAAGAATTATCTGGACAACTGCAAATCTTCAAGAGAAAGCAAGATTTCAGGATTTATGTTGGAGTAAAGAATAGTAATGGAATGCAATGAGACAGATTAAAAAATAGTTTTCTTAAAAGAGCTTTTAAAATATTTATTGTCCAGAGAAAGTAAGGGTCAATATAGTAAATTCAGTAAAGCTGGGGTTGTCACAATAGATTTGTCATTTAGTCATGAGACCCTGGAAATTAATAGTATGTGGGAAAAGAAACTGGCTAAGAAGGAGCTATCAGTTACTTTCAAAAGAAAAGAAAAACCCATCAGACTGGGAGAAACTACCATGGGAGATATTTTGTTCAAAATTTTAATAAAGATTTCAGGTGAAAACATTCTGCAACATTTGTTGACAAAAAAGCTATATCTGATGGTCAGAGAAGGATGAATATATGAAGGCAATATGGCAGAACTGCAAATTACACTTAATAGTGAAAAGCTTTGTATCTAGTGAAGATCACAGAGCTTCCCATTATAACTGGAATTCAACCTCTGTAAATGACTGAAGAGATGGACTTGGATACATCAGTTACTGGGGAACTATTTAGTCACCAATGCAATACTCTCATGGAAAAGGCAAATGTGGCTCCAAACTTTTTTGAATAAATAGTTCCTGCAACAGCTAAGTATTAACGGCATTAGAGCTGACTTTGCAAGGATTCTTTATGGAAGACTGTGTACGCTTTGATATTTGAGAAATGTGGACATGCCACTATGGAGATAAATAGGGATCTACTGTTGCAGAAAAACAGTTTGGTTGACATATTAGGTTATGGAAAAGCTTTCCGATCAGCATAGCAAGTTAAAAAAACAGAACTGATTTTGAGATGCTATAAATAGGACTGTACTTAATTACTCAGCAGGTCACTTGCAAACCTTTGCTCCCAAATAAGAATAAAACACTGAGAGGCCTGCATCATTTGACACTAAAAATGGAAGTAAAATTATATTTGTGGACACAGAATTTCAATACGACACACTGTGATGTACATAATAGTAATTGAAAAGATTTAGGGCAAAATATATCAAAGGGGGTTATTCTATATTCAGGCAATTGTATGGATACCTGATTTCCACAAAAATCAGATTAGTATCTTTACTTTTCTTGCTGTGTCTCCAATACTTAACATGAATATGCTGCACTAAGCCAATTCAGCTCAGTCTGATTTATCACTATGAATAACAATACCTAAAAACTACTAAGTCAAGTGCATTAACTCTTATTTTTAAAACATCAAACAACCTAAATGAATAACGGTTTAAAAGGTCCAATTTACTTTTTGTGAATTAAAAAAAAATAAATTCAGAACTGACAAGACTTCTTATCTGCATTTCAAATAAGAATCCCAGCAAATTAGGATATGTGAAATCCACATAAATACGGCTGAAAAGATTTATTATAAGACCTTCTTGATTAGCATTATTATTACTAGTATTATTTTAGGTAAATGGTAAACTTCTTAGCATAGGTCACAAAACCCAACCAGTTTTAGTTATAAAACTGCATGCCCATAAGTTCTGTTCCATATTCTTTTATACCATCTCCTAGCACTTCTGTTGCCTTCTGAATACAGAAATAAATACTGCTTCATAAAGTGATTTAGAAAAATCTTAAACCAGAAACGTGTATTATTTTATAAAAATCCTAAATACTTAGAGCAACTTAGCAAAATTATAAACATGAACAGAATCAAAGGCTTCAACTGATTGTATCTGTCCACGTTCTAACACTGTGACATAAAGACCCTAAATTTTCAGCAAACCTCATCAGTTTTCCACAGCACAAGGCCATGTCAGTAGACAAAGCAGAATCATTACTAGACCTAGTGATCTTAACCCTGTCAGGAACTGGCAGTTGGAAGCCAGATGCCTCCTTCTTACTGTTTTTCATTGTAACTAATGAGTTCGTCTACTACATTATGGGAAAAATATGGGCCCAAGTTAACTAAATGACATATTGTATATCTGGTGACCTCATCCGTCACGCTCCTTCCCTAAAATATCTTGTTTGCTTGTGATTTATGAAGTGTATTGTAATCGTTTTAACCTACTGAGTTACCTAAATAGCTCTTGCACTGCTTCCATATGGCTAAAAAATACAACCCACACTCCCCTTATTTATTAACCTAATAATGAGCCGTTTCATAGGTAAGGTAAATACACACAATTTTGCCATTATAAAAAATGATGATACAAATCATACTTTTAATATTTATTTTCTTTTAAAATATGGGAAAATTACATGTATAATCCTGTGATCTTTTAGCCTTTTTTCATATTGCTAAACCTCCCTGCTAGGTAAAAATGCGCTGAAATTTTTCAAAATAAGATGAATGAATTTTTTTTTAATTGCTTACAATATGGCTGAAAAAATATTGGGAAATAATACTATCCCAAATCATAGCCAATTTTCTGCTTTAAACAATACAGAAACATTTGGCAATGGAAAGTCTGGGGCAATTTTGATATAGGACTTGCCGCCACCTTTGTCTGCATGTGCACTGAAAAATATGAGTTGTTTTCTGCATAGCTATCTTAAAGTACTGGTGATGACCTTAACAGTTGCCTTTTATAAACCCTTTGTAGTTTTCTACAAACTTCCAGAAACAGTACCCTACAAGCTGAAAATGCTTTCATTCCAGCTAGGCAGTGATGGCACAGATTCCTCCATAGGTGGAAGAGTCAACTAATCAATTCCTAAACTCTAGGCTATAAATACAGTGTGGAAAAATTCTCTGCAACATCTGTATACTAGTTTTCCTGGATAAGAAGCAGCACAATTCAGCTGAGATGAGAAACTAAATACGGGAACAGAATCCAAGAGTAACAGGATCTGATTTAACAGTACACTGAGAGGAGTAAGCAAGAATGGACTTGCAAAAGAAATGTCCCTGGAGGTAGAGGCACAACAGTGAGAAGAATCCCCCTAAAACAAGCATTAAGATTCCAAGCTGCTCTCTATCTAGCACTCAGGATCTTCTCTTCTGTTGGCATTTCTACTTCTCTGTGAAAGTTATAAGTGGACCAGAGTAAAAATTCCCTTTATAGTGATCCTGATCATGGCCCAACCATGTAGAATCTACTCATTTTGGCAGCTTGGCTGGTAACTATGCATTAATAGGCAAATCTGGTTATGTCCCACTAACAGACTTCATGGGGTTCTGTTATTTCTGAGACAAAGCAGCATGAACAACACTGACAAAAGAACTCATTTGCTGTTCTATAATACTTTAAAACAAGTTTCTTTGTAAATTGTATTATTAAAATGTGAGGGAAAAGAATCTGGCTTAGAGTTGCAATTTTCCATTCTTTCACTATCAGTCTTTTATCTATGAAAACATTAGATAAATGCAGCCTGCATTTAGCCTGCATCTATTATTTAGCCAACATATTTATCCTGGTTTCTGAAATTCTTGCCAGACCAAACACTGTTCCTTTCCTTCCACAAGGACAGCAATGCAACGGTGCCGGTTCAGTTGTCTAACAGCATGCCAGCATGCTGCTACATGTGCACATGAAGAGGTGGAAGTAGAGCACATGTCGTGGCAGCCTCTGGCTGGCAAGAGGAAAAGTCACAAGCAGGATACCCCAGGGCTCTGATATGCGTGGCTGAGGGCAGAAGGAGCATGGCTGAACATGAAGGTACTGAGGAAGGTCAGAAAGGAAAGACTCTGGGGTGGGTTGGCAATCAGAAGGGAACAGATCTTGGTACAGGGGATTTAAGACAGAGGGCTGGGAATTTTCCTTCTAGCCGGAGTGGATTTGTGAGAAGAAGGGATGTAGCTGTCAAACAGAAAAAGCAGAGAGGCATTGAAACGGGAGAGGAATAGAGCAGGAGAGACTTAGGGTGGGGAAATCAAGATTGGGAAGTGATCAAAGAAGACAGTCATCATCAACCCCTTTTCACAGCTGGACATGCATAAGTGCACATCGTGTCTTTTTGCTCACTGGAAACTTCTTCTATGTGCTCCAATTCCTCAAAGGTCCTATCATTGGTTTCTTTCCCTGCAGTCACTAAGGCAGGCACACAGAGCAGTTCTTTCTACCTTGACCATAGAAAGGACATTGAAAGAGCCGTTTATGACAGACACAACCCCTTGATCTGTTTACGCAATGTCTTTAATCAATGTCTTAATCCTTCTTTATTAATCAAAGGTATTTCTCTCAGTGTTTGATGGATAAGACATCAGTCTGAGTGATTACCTGGCTGCCAAACAAAATGTCGGCAGTCCTAAACCAAAGCATTACTAAGATATTAACTAAAAGATACTAAAAAGATCCAATAAAAATAAGAAAATGAGAAGTCATATTAAAGAAATGTTAGCTTTATAGTACAAAACCAGGTATTTACATTTTGAAACAAAACCCAAATAGAAATTAGGAACAATATGGTAAAATGCATTTTTCACCAGGTGAATTTCCCAAGTTTTTTCAGTTTATATTTTTATTCATTTATTTTGTATTGTGTAAACTCAAACCCATATGTCTAAAAAGTAAATTATTTTAGAGGTATTTGGGATAATATCTGTCTTTCGGATGCATGCTGAAAAAGATGGTGTTTTTGCAATTAGATATTTCTTTGAAAATAAATTAAAAAAAAAAAAATCTGTCACATAGGCTACAGCATCCAGGAACAAAAATTAACAGTGAAGATAGAGTATGTTCCATAAAGACAATGAAAATGATATTAAAATCTTTTGGTTTAAGCTACTTTTTAAAAAAAAAAAACTAGAAGATTTTAAAAAAAACTTCTTAAAATCTGTAATTTGGACAAACAAATGACAATAAATACTGATGTTACTTACAACGATCCCTATTACAACTGCTTCATGCATACATAACGACTAATCAATTAATTATGAAACATATATGCAAACATCTCCTATGATGCCTTAAGTAGCTGGTGAAAGGCAATAAAGAATAGATTAAGATGTATTCATTACTATCTCATGATCTTCAAATGTACATCTTTTCAGACATTGTTGGAATAAGAAGCATATGTTTCATCAGAAAAGCAGTATGATTATTTTGAGCAGCAGGCAGAAATTCAATAGAATTGGAATTTTATGATAATCATGATTATCACTGATGTTCCTTATAACATTCCCCTTTCTTGGAAATATACGTACAACTAGATTTTGAGGAAGATAGAGACATGAGTTTTGCCAGGACTTCCTGGAGGCAAAAAATATTTTGACAAGCAATGGAAATTAGTCCTTTAGTCCACTTTGCATATTTAGGCTGTTACCCGTATGCAAAACAGTTTAAAAATAGTCTGGAAATCTCTATGCTACTACATTGGAAATACAAACAACAGTGCAGCAATGTAATTCCCAGAGTACTATATACCCAGGAGATCTGAAAAACTGGATACTTTACTTGTCTTCAAAGAAAAAGCTGTTTCTGCAACCTTTTAATATAGTTCATTCTGTCAAGAAAAAAAAATCAATAGCTTCCAGTCCATCTGTACTACATACCTTTAAGAAATCTATTAATTTACAGTGCTTTGGGAAAAATACAGACATTGATAGGAAGGGAGTGGAAAAGTCAATCAATTTTTGATAGAAATTTCTGATAACCTACATACTGATTTGCTTCACACAATATATTATAACCTGAATTGCACTCTTGCCATGCTTGCATTTCTGAAACACTCCTGAATAATGCAAATGGAAACATCAATTTTCAACTGAAAATATCTATCCATTACTTGGTTAACATTAATTGTGTTCCCAGTAATTAACAGGTTGGCAGCTGAAGTGCTAAAAAAAAAAAAGATATTCACACTTTTCTACTGTTGGAGATGTGGAAACACTGTTGAAAGAAATAGTCCAATAAACCTTTAAGGTAAGCTTCCATAACAAGCAGAAGTGTAAAAAACTCATCTCAAGTGATCCTGACCACTATAGCTAAATCTACTTGAAATTAGTAGCTGTAATTTGAAGAGGTTACTTGGTTTTACATGGCAAGGCTGATTAGCTGTTATTAACAGAAGATCACATGGTCCTCCACCTTTCCTCTTAGTCCCATGAAAAGGTATTTCTCTCTCAAAAGATGTACTGATTATCCTCTGCCTGGTAAGAAAAAAGGCTACTCTCAGTTTTTCTGTCTCTCCTTCCACACCTTCCAGACGTAACACAGATATTTTCATACCAATTTTGTGAAAATATCCTCATCTAACCAGAGAAATCAACAGAGAACAAACCAATATTTTCTAAGCTATTCTAATTGCTCCCATTTCAGAAACGAAAATTTTGGCATTTTACGATAAGTTCACAAGGGTAGTTCTTGCTAACCACTAAATGGCCACTAATGATCTCTTGACTAACACAGTTATATCTATGAACATATATGTAAAAAATTATAGCTGTGGATGGGGGCATTACTATGACACATAATGTCATTATTGGATTAAGTGCCTGACATCAAAGAATTTGATTCCAGCTTTTGTTTTAAACCAATGTTTGTGTCTGGAGTTCAGTTAGGCCATGTCACAGGAGTCAGGATTGATCTGACCAAGACAGAGGTCTGAAATGACATCTATAGTGAATGAAGAAAGACAGGTATTTCTAATGACCAGTAGATTTCAAAGCAGATCAGATGAACTGTACCCTAAACGTGCCCTAACTTCCCTTCACCTAGTATTAAGGGAGATGAGGATGACTAGCTCAAACATTAATTACTAATATTTTACAGAAAGTAGAACTCACACATGGCTGAAGATTTTGAGACAAAACCCTGAAAATCCATTGGGTTTTGGTCAATCATTTTTGATGTTATTCTCATCTTTACCAAATCTCCATATTTTATTTATTTAAATTATTAAATTTTCATTTAATTAATTCTTTGGTATTATGAACAGGAAGAAGCAAGTCTGCAGCATTTACTTTTGTAGGACTGTGTTTCTCAGATAACCTTCAGATGTAAGAGAAAAGTTCTGATTTGCCGTTTCCTTTGAGACTCTGATAATGAATTACCTCAAAGTGTAACACTATATATGACCTAAATTGAAGAGAGGGAACTTTCTCCTACTTTTGCAAGCTCTGCTTTGTCTGACTAAACACTGACTAGTTTAGAAGTACTGAAGACCCTTTAAAGTTATCAGAAACAAGGAGGAGAAACATAAGCACTTTCAACAAACTTATGATAAGAGTAAATCTACCGATACAGATACATTTTTCTCTCCCCATGGATCAGGTTAGGAGGATAGAGGTATAGAATATTATAAAGAAATAAATACTTTTATTGTTCAGTGGTAGTCATGGACACTACTGTAAAAGATTTTTCTTCTCAGGGGTGAGCTTTCTTCTTCAAGTACCATAAGATAACACCTAGCTAAAGAGCAATATCTGAATAATAGTAAAAGAAACATTCTTTTACCATCTACAAACTTAAGTAAAAGTAGAATATATTTCCCTGCAAAATATATTTTAAAGTCTTTTATTTCAATACTAACCTTCATTTGTATACCATAACATAAATAAAGAAGGCAAAGTTTAATATTTTAATGATGATAACAGAAGAGTTTCATATCAAATAAAATGATGCTAAAATTCTTATAACCCACACTTGACACCAGCTAAAGTTACTCATAGGAAGCATTCGCTGATCACATTCTGTAATGTACTTGAGACAAGCAGGGTCTCACACAGCTTTAAATAGATTTTAACTAAAGATATTGCCCCACATAAAGGGAAAAAAAAAGAGTATCGCTAAGAAAAAAATCATTATCTTAAATATTGGTAATATACCTAATTCTATCTTACCCTTTCCCTAGTAAGTTTCCTGGTCAGATAATTAGATTCTACTAAAAATGGATAAATGGTTTTCTTTTAAGGAGTCAGTCTCTCTTCCCGAATTCAGAGAGATCCTTTCCCGTACAGTTCTGACAACTAGGACACAATTTGCTTGATAAACAAAGAAAAATTATTCACGTCCATCTAGTGTCATATGGAATGAAAAAAACATATCTTCACTTCCAGGAAACAACTCAATTTCTATCAGTTTTTCAATAAGTAGGATTTTGCTTTAAAATTGTGTTATTAATTTTAAAGGCTACATTAAACCACTCTGTATTAAGTAAAAACACCTTAAAATTTAAAATAATATTCAGAAACTACACTTGCTGCCAACATCTGAAAGCAAATCAGGTCACTAAAAAGAAACCAATTGGTTTATCCACTGGAATGAAACATTCTCTTGAAATGACAAAATATATTTTGACTTCTGGCCTTTTCTGACAGTGTTTGCAACTACTTTTCATTTAACTTTTTGCTGATGTTTAAAACTGAAGAACTGTGTTCACAGTATAAAAAGTAGAATTATTTTTCCTCTAGTGGGTGAAGCTGTAAAGAGTATAAGACTGAGACCTTAGAGCGTTAAAACTCTTAAGGATCTGATAATATCAACAAATAAAATACCTAACCACAGGTAATATTTCCTTTACTGAATAATTTATTTCTGAAGCCAAACGACTTTTCTTTCTAACCTGCTCACACTTTTAATGTAGCTCTATTGAACTATTTCAAAACCAAAACTATTTTACTTGAACTCAAATACAGAAGATAATACTATATTATATAATAATACAATATTGAGTAATACAAAATACTCTTTCTTTGTATGGCAGACAATAATTTAATGAATCAAAATCTCAAACCCTGGCTTACACATTGTTATAAATTAAAGCAATTTATAATATACATACATGCACACATCAAAGCTTAAGAAATGCCAGATTAGCATAGTGATAGTTTGTTGGTGTAATAATTATTTTAACATAATAGTCCCAGAGCAGCATACGACAATCATAAGCTACCTTATTACTGAAGTAGGATGTTAACAATTCTGTTCTTTATAAACTGGATGCATTCTAAATTGCTTATGCTTTTTATAAAATAGCCTTTTTACCCAGTGAGATTTCACAAAATTGTACCAAGGACCTGTCCATGAGATTAAATTTTTTAAATTATTTTACACTCCGTGTTCACAGCACAGTGCATGCAAATAATTGTGGAAATGTACATGCAAACTTGGGTAAAGTTATATTCAGGTAACCCTCTCTTTCTCAAGAAATGACAAACCCCCCCCATGTTTCTACCTTATAGAGTATTAAAACATACAAACAAACAAAACAAACAAATCAGGCCCAAGACATATAATAGCTGCTTTAGTAGAAAAATTGGTTTCCTTCAAGAGAAACACAGCACAGCACATTAACTAACAGGCATAAAATAATTCACATACAATATCAGAGGTTTACATACCATCAGGAAGGCAAGAAAAAAAGCGAGAAAGGAAGGCAAAAGAACAGGAAAAGATATAGGGGAAGGGAATACTACAAAACTACTTTATACTTCATGTGGTATGCAATATTTTTAAAACAGGCCTGATTTTATTTTTATGGACCTAATATTGTAGCAGAATAATCACAAACCAAAAGCATTTAAATTTTCCTATATCCATTCCCTTCTCCTGACTGTTTCTTTTTGGGATTTTAAAAATTGTTTCCTTTTATTTTATAATAATTAAAAATAATAAATTGTAGTAAAAGTGGGAGAGAGATTTTCTAGAAAAATGTAGGCAGGAAGTTAAAGTTTTAAAGGTCTCATCAGGTCTGATCTCCATGTAACCTGAGGCGTATACTTATTTATCAACAGTAACATCACATTTAGTTCTTGAAGTGCATTACATTAAATAAGAACACCCAAACAGGTTAGGAGATGATGTTAATATTACCTTTGTAAAATGAGTGGGCAAAGCTCTGCTCAGGAATTAACTTGGCAAGGAATCCATGGTTCAAACTTGGGTGAGGGATAGATGGTATGACCACAACTGTGGAGAAAATCATGGAATCAAATGTGAGCCAGCTAGTATTCATGTGTGGCCTGGTCCACTGTGGATCCATGACAGATATCCTATCTCATTGAAACATGCAAATATGGTATTATCAACCAAAAAAAAGGCATTTCTAAAAGAAAAAAAAAAAAGCAATTTCTGTATCAAGAGATAGGAAACAGCATACCTATTATTTGGGCACTTCAAGAGCAACATTTATAGGGAAAAAGAGACACAGATAGATAGATAGATATATACAAGCAAATAGGCAGACAATCATGGATGAAAGTAGCAGTTTCTTAGTTCAGAACCATAGCAATTAATCAGGAAGGCAAAAAGAATTATGATTTCTCTTAACTGACTACATTAATGTAGTATTTTTAAAATGGGAAGCCTACAAGCACATTGACTTTAGAAAATCATGTAAATTTAACAAATTAAAACATCATGATGAATCATAAAATAGTGACTAAATGTAAATATGACACAAATTGGAAGAAAAATTCTATGAAGAATGAAAATTAGCAACTCCATAAATGAAGAAAGCAATTAAATAGCAATACAAGAACAAAAACATACACAAAAAATTTTGTGGACAAATTCAGCTCCTATTTTCAACTCTTTTAACACAGAAGGTACAGTTATAATCAGTCTAATAAGACTTGAAAATAAAATACTGGACTAAGTGCAAAATATTTGAAACAAAGAGGGGTAAGGTTTGCATTCCTCATTTCTAACAGGTTCTGAGAGCTAACAGACTCCCTCCCTTTTGGGCTGAAGAACACATGCCAGTAAAACCACTACTACTAAAACAAAGCACAAACAGCTCAGTCAAAGAAGGTAATAGTAATTTTTTTTTATTATCTTGTTACCATATGCTTTAAAATGCAGGCACCAATACAGCAGGAGTCCAAGAAAGTACTCAGTCCTCTACTACTACCCTTTCACAAGCCTCCTCACTCAAACAAAAGGAGCTCATGTGGGCAGGCAGCTGTGTACTCTGTTCATTCATTTCATGGTATAAAGATACCTGTTCTTCCTAACACGTAACAGATTCAGGAAGATTTTTGGTGAGCTACCTTGTACTTTACAACTTAACTCCAGCAGGAGCCCTGTTTGGTTGTGTTTTCTATTTTTTAAATTATTTTCAAATTAAAGAAAAATAAAGACATAAAAAAATATATAAATGAAAATTAGTAACACCCTATAAGCAAATATAGAGAATACCTGAAATATGCCAGTGTATTTTAAAACCCCAAATTATTATACAGGAAGAAAGTAGTATGTAATTCCTATTAGGACCTTAAGCCACTCGCTAAAAATACTTTGCAGTAAAATAATTACAGTTCAAAAAAAAAAAAAAAATCTTGCAACATTTGAAGAAAAGAAATTTACCTGTACTTGTTGGTGAATTTATTTCTTGTCTGATATTTCTACCTGCCTGGCTCCCAGACCTTGCAGTTTCTCGCTGTGGTTCCAGGATGTCGCGGTACTTGGAGACCATCAGGACAGAGATGAAGTAGACTACTGCCAGAGCTAGGAACTGAGCTTGTTTGCTGTCATCCTGTGCCACGGGAAAAAGAAACACATCTAGAATATCAAATATTTTAATAGAATTTTTGTATAAGATCATCACAAGGCTTAATAGATAATTCCTTTCTGAAATGCTGCTTCTGCCAGCATAGCAGCAAATCAATAATGCAGAAGGCTGAGTGGATTGTCAGTGGAGTACCACACACACAAAGCTCACGTTAAGTACAGAATTTTGGAGGTAATTCGGCATCTACACAAATCTCGGGGTCTGGGGAGTCAAAGGACTTTTCAAAACAGAGGTTTGACTCTACTCTGAGAGTGCTTTAAAGGTTTCCTGGCAGCAAGGGCAACTGTCTTCTGCTGCCCCAAAGATGGGACTGTGAAGGCCCCTGACAGAAGGAGGCAAAGGATACAATGGCTGAGAGGGAAATCTAAGCTCACTGATGCTTCTCTAGCTGACACTGGATACATAAGTGGGTATAACAGCTTCTGGTAACATGTAACACCAGGGAGAATGTACCACTGTTTTTCTTCCAGAAATAAATTCCAGCTCATACATTCTGATTTCCCTTTCCACAGGAGCTGTCATCAGCAATCCTAGGTTTCCAAGACTGATTTAAGTGAAAGCCAGGACCACTATAACTTTGCAGTCTTCTTTTCTTCTCATCCCATGTAATCTGCTGTTCAAGGGAAACTGCGATCTGTGGCTTAGATATTATCCTGATTGATATTATGTTGCTGTAGTTCAACTGAAATGGCTTTTATTATTCTTATTGTGTAAAAGTTAACATGATAAAATTAAGACTTCAGTTTCTATCTACTCCTGCAGTAGTTTCATCTTTTCTCAACTCCACAAGTATGTACTTTCTGTTACAAATCCAGCACTTGTTTTCCATGTTTTCTGGGTGTTACTTACCCTGGCTGCATGTTTTTGCAATTCTTAAAATAACTAGAAATTCTCTTATTAATTTCTTTCATAGAAGTTCCAGAAACATGCTTTCTTGTATTCTTTCTCCACTAGTTAAGTAAAGAATAGGTGACAGAAGATTGCCACTTTGAACTCAGGTTGGAGAAGTTTAAACGTAACATATGTATTTACAGGTATACAATTGTAATTCCTATTGTACTACATTCAAAAACAAGTACATTGTGGTACAGTTCTGTGCTAATAACCATTGCAGAAAAATCTAGAAAACACTTTTATATATGTTTATATACATAAATATGTTCAGCAGAAGTGAGAATTTACAAACTCATTTGCTGCATTTCTATAACATATATACTAATTCTTCTTTCTACCCTGGTTGGAAAAATAGTTGACACCTTCAGCAATACAATTTTAATCAGCGTAAGTCTCAACTGATTTATCTTGGCTATGATTATTTGGCTAGTATAAGATTAAGGCTGAGTGTAAAACACAGTTAACTACTAATCTCAAATAACTCAATCAATACAAATTTTAGGTGCAGAGGGTGGCTGATAGTTACAAAGTCACAAGCAAATAGTTTGCAGATAATATATGAAGTGTGACACATCAAGGATATTTTTAGTTCAGGTACAATCAAAGTCTCTTTCAAAACATAACTGATGATTTTGCAGAAGAAAGAATTACAGCACACATTACTCACCACATCACGAAAAACAACTGCTCGTAGACGATTAATATCAACATCCTGAAGAAGCCTATCAGGGTCTTTTATGGGAGAAAGATTTCCAGGGACATTTTCAAGGGGAGTCTAAAAATAAAAGGTAGTGAGATTTTTTTGTCCCCTTAAAATATCAAAGCATTTCTGTTAGAACCTTAATTTGACATAATTTTTTAGCTATTACATCAATCTTAGATGATATGCTACTACCAACATGCTTTCCACATAATACTCAGGTAAGGGCTTCACAAATAAAGTGGTATTTCGAATTATTGTCTTAATATTAACTATTTAGATATAAATTCTTACATCTTTCCAGAAGTTTGGAACAACTGCATCTCTAGACAGAGTTAAGACAACAAATTGTATGCATAAGTTTGTTTCAGATCACAGTTCCTTCATAGCAGAATGATAAATTATTTCTAGTATGCATGTGATGTTTCAAATGCTGAACAGAAATATAAAAAAAATGTTAATTTTACTGAGACTTATTACAGGCTACTTATAAAATAACTGCTACTATTTTAAAAACATAGAATAGCATGCTACCTTTAAAAAATAAAATGTATTAAATGTGAGGCCTGAACACCTAAATGTCTCCTTATAGTGATTTTCCTTGCAATGAATGTGACAATATTGAAAAATGTAATGTCTTTGTGAGATTTAATAAAATAATATTGTGAAAGGAGCTAACTTTGTAAAGGCTATTTGAAAAAGTGTTTCGAGAAGAAAAAACACTGAATTTAATAAAGAAAACATAATAGCAAAAAAGAAGGGATCTTTTACATCATGCAATCTCTTGTATTTTAGTCATGGGCTCTGCCAAATAATTTCAGATTTTAATTTTTGTATCCCCAAAGTCTAACAGTTGTGAACAAGTTAAAAAAAAAACAAAACAATTAATGATGCTGGAAAAACGAAATGGTAACTTAAAATTCAATAAAATTCACTCCTAAAAGCAGGTAGTAAATACCGATGCCTAATTTGCATTCAAAGGTCTGTTGAAGATATTGGAACTCAGGTATTCCACCGACAGAGATGCAATTGCACGATTTCATCAAAACTGGAAAGTACCCTGATGGAATAAAAAATCTATGCAGGGCAGAGGTGAGTAAGGGGACTTGTTCTTTCTAGTTGGCCAAGCAAGAGTGCAAAATCTGGTTAGAATTGCTCCAGTCATACTCCTGCATCAAAGTTTTCATAAGCCTCCTCACACATTTTTACCATAAACCAGTTAACAGGAAAAACCTAAGCTTTCTCCAGTCATTTGAGAAGGCAGTTACAATTATTTTCTGATCCTAAAAAGCAGTGTTTCAGACTTGTCATCATAGCTGTTGATTACTTAAGGCTCAGTTACCTTGGCTGCTCCTGAGGCAGTTACACCCTGAAGAGCATCTGGAGTTTTACCACCAATTATTGACGTCTTGTTTACTCTCTCTCTTTGCCTTTGCCGGCATTCTAAGCAGTTCCTCACAGCCACACAACAAACTAAAAGAAGAAATGAAAACGCCAAAAATTAGAACATTTTCTCAATATTATATTTAGAACATCAATTAGCACTCATAGTAGGCAGTAACTGAAAATCTGATTAAAAATTGATAATTGAGAATAACCCACAAATTCTATACCAGGAGCAGTAAAATTATCAGTAACATAATAAGTGGTATGAATAATAGTAAGCAATGAAAACAAATGCCATACTGTTGCAAAATATATTGAGGTCTACAGTGTCTGCACAAGTATTCCACTCTTTTTATCTAACACAGCCTATAAAGAGTCCTACAAATGGCGACTTAGATAAGAAAACCTGCAACATGGAGCAAAGCAGCTTTAAGAAAAAATATCATCTGTTTACTGACTTCAATATTTTTACTCTCCCTGAATATATACAACTTGGAATATATAAGGAAGAACATTTTCAGATGTATTTCTTATGATGAAATTGAATCGGCCTTAAAAATGTATCAAATCAATAATAAATGGGATTTTTATTTTATCACATCAAACTCTACTTTCAAGGTCCTTTCCTATGTGTCACTGTTTGATCCATTGCAACTCATTGATCTGTAAGTAACTATTTAATACATGCAGTCTGCTGACTTACCAAGCCTTAGGCACTGTCGCATTAGACCTCCAGAAGACATGTTTTTTTCAGCTTCAATCTCACTAAAATTTAGAGAACTGGCAAATACAAGTACATCAACCATTGCCATCAGACGGCTGAGAAATGTTACTGCTGTCTCTGACGACATCCCTTGTGTCACTTCAATATTTTCCAATTCAGTCTTTAAAAGGAGATAATTGAATTAAACAGTTTGAACACAACTGAAATATAAAGACAGCACAAACACATAGAAATCTAAATTGTTATGCTTAATGACAGACAGATTTAAATTTTTTAAAAAAATCTCATACTGACACCATTAACATAAGCTGTGAGTGAAATTCAAAGTAAGACAGCATGAAGAGTGAGAAAATTATTTACATTTACATGCTGTAATAGATGAGAAAAAGTCCAATATAAATGAGAAAGTTATCAGAAATAACATAAAGAGAAAGTATGGGAGGATAATAAAACAATGCATGGTGTAAAAGGGTGCAGCATATTCTTATATTTTTGCATGGGCTATGCATACAGGTAATAGATTAAAGGAATTACTCTGTGTATGGATTTTACTTTTCTATGTTCTTTTACATAAACAAGCAAATGTGAGGAGTGGAGTGAGAAAAAACATACAGTTTTGCACTCTGTTTCCATGAATCGATTTTCCCTGGAATGTTTACAGCATATAGAATCCTGACAGAGTCCAATTCTCCAATTATGTTTGCTACCTCACAACAACAACAGAGGGAAAGTAAAAAATGGACAAGTGACATGGTGTGCAGCTCACATGTCCCAGAGAGTTGCTGTTTCTTTCCTAATATAGTGTAGGACTCTCCTTAGAGGAAACCAACAGAAAATTTCTGAATGAGTTCAATATTTCTGAACACTAATATGTTTTTCTCCAAAAAGACACTTAAACGTCCAGAGTCGTGTATTCAAATGCCTTCAGGTATTTAACAGTGCAGATAAGTGAGGAAACAGTTAGCTTAATCCAAAAAATAAATATCTGTTTAAACACTTTTACCTCTGGAGCTAGGCAAATTGAAAACAGGAATGTGTGATCCTCGTCTGTATCCAGAATTATATGCCTAAATACTATTTCAAAATTTGTTTAAAGGTCGCTGATTCTTACTGATTGTCAACAAGCTTTCCAATTGCAAGACTTTCTGAGCACATAGTTTAGTCCCTTTGAAAAGTACTTTCATTGTGCTTTCTACTTTTATTAATTTCCTTATAAGTATTTATTAAAAAAAATATTTTGTGTGCTTAAGGTCATTTCCTTCCAAAGGAATTAAAAAATACAGAAAACCACAAATTCCTTTTTTCCACACTCCTAAAACATTATTAGCCTCACTCACTGCTTACTTTTAAGAATATTTTTATATCCAAAATGATAAAAGTGCAAACTGTGCAAAACAGTATTAAGCAATCAAATGTTTTGAAAGATGAAAGATACAAAATGGCATGTGTCACCATAGTGATAGGTAGCCTTTAATTTAATTTCTCTTAAGGATGTAGCATGTTGGTTACATGAATGATTTGGGAAGGGCTGACATCTGTCTGAACTGCCCAATAATATCAGAAAAATAGTAAAATGACAATGCTCAGAAGAAAGATTTTCATGCTATCTCCTATCTTCTTTGGCCAGGGCTCCCCTGTTTAGTTTGTGGTGTGTTCCTACTTTTTGGAAAAATAGGTTGCTGGGTTTTTAATAACAGACTGGAAGAAGATTTTTCGAAAGTACTCACCCAAAGAAAATATATTTGCAAAAATCTATAGCCATAACAGTCTGCTAGAAAAACTCATATGTGGTTATCGAAAAGTGCTCAATTACAGTTCGCTTGAAATAACATCAGGCTTGCTTGCAGCTGGTTGATGGTCTGATGTTGATTTCTATCAAGTTTCAACTGTATTGTGCCAATCACGGTCTTAAACCTCTCAGAATATCTACTGATTTTTTATTTTTGCAAGTTATGTAGGAAATTCACTTAATATAAGACTTTTGTGCATTTTAGCAAGATTTTAGCAAACTTTGAATTAAAGAGAATATTTATTTTTTTTTACAAATCTCCCTAAAATTTTGCTACATGGAGGAAAAAAAATGACTGACAAAAAAAAGATGACTAGTTTTTCGACACCAAACTTACCATCACTTCTACCTGTTAAATACAGTACATTGGCATTGTAATAGTGTAATTAAAATATATTCCATTATTGATCAAGCTGCCTTCTAGTATCACTAATATTTTAGACAGTGGTGTCTCCAAAACTCATTGAAAAGTGAACTGATCACCATCCTATGACTACTTAGTGTAATTTAATAGCAGTAGCAAGTCTCCCATATAATGAACATATTCAGGACATAAAGAGTTTCTCTACTGACATCTTCATTTATAACTTAAATTAGCTCCCAGACTGGACTACATTCAGTTCAGGAGCTAACAGCAAGCACCATAATTCACAATGCATTAGGTTATAAAGGGAAATATGGTAGGAAAAGTTAATCACTACAGTTAATATACTCCTATTCACACGCCTCTGTATGATATAGGAAAATAATAGTAAGAATAACAATAGCAAAAAAAGTCAAATATTAAATGATAAAAAATAAGTATTTTTGAAAATGCAAAAAAACTGAAACTTACAGCAGCAATACTAACCTTAGAACCCTGGACATGCAACAGACAAAACAGACAACAGATCACAACAATAAAAGAAAAAGAAAATTATTTAAGTTAACTAAAAATACAAGGTAAATTGAAACAAATTAGTATCTTGGAATTATAGATTTATTTAATTTATATTTAAAACAGCAAAACATTTAAGCTCAGCATGAACATTTGAAAATAAAGACTTGTCAAAAATAGCTATGCACAAGGAAAACTTTAAATCTTGTATTATTATGGAGTTCATGTAAACATTGATTCTTCCAAACCAATGTACAACTTTTATATGGCACATAGAATAATATTATGAAGCAGCGTAAAACAAAGTAATGTTTTAATTGATTATATAGATATGAGTGTTTTACAACAAGCCATTCAACTGAAATGTAATGAAGCAGTTAATCCTTTTATGAGGAGTCCAATATGTTTAAAATACTTTGAAAAAACAAATATGAGTTCCAAAAGGCAACCTGGTTCTTCATGCATAATGCTCTTCCCTTGGATACACTACAAGATAGGTCATTACAATATTGCATTTGGGTGAGATTTCTTCAACCTAAGCCAGTATCAAAGTAGATATGACAATGTCTTTGAACCACAGGAAAAAAAAAATCAAGATTTACTAAGACACTCAGTCTGAGTTGGCCTTCAAATTTCATTGTTCACAATTGAATATGTGTGTTAAATTTTTGTGGTTTCGTTTTAGGTAGAACCACTTTCTCTATTATCACAGTGGGCTAGGAACTAATTCTTAAGTTCTCATTGGTTCTGTTTTAAAAATAGAAAGGAATTTCAGAAAGTATCGGTTATCATTGTTATAATTTAAACAGTGGAAAAGCCTAATCTAACAAAAAGAAAAACAAGCTGAAATAAACTGTTTTCTTTCCTCTTGGGACAGAAAATACTACGCTCAATCAGTTTTTAAATGTGCCTTCTTCTCTTCGTAGTTGGATGCAGTTTGAGAATTAACCTGCGGCTATTATCTCTCAATTACAAGCTGACAATTTTTATATCAGTTTTACCACTTTTGATTCTCAGAATTGTGATAGACCCCACAGCACCCGTGGAATCACATAAGCCCTGAACATGATAATGCTAACACTAGACACAGGTCATACATCTCAGCTTTTAATCCACAGACCTAATGAGGCCGCCATTAAATGTTTAATGGAGTTTTGTGGACAGTTCATACAACACCAGCAGACCTCAGAATACAATTTGAGAGCTGATGCTTTGAACTCTGCAAGTAAGAAGCTAGATTACAGACTTCTTAGAATTAAGTGGAAAAGCAAACTGATTGCAAGGGGTCTGGAAATTTGTTCTGAATTGTCACATATATTTAAACTCCTCAAATTTCTTTTGCCTTGCTCAGTGTCCTCAAGTCCTTGTCACAGCTGCTATCCTTGCAGCAAGCAGTGATTATTTCCAATTGCTAGTTCGTACACAAAACGTCTTATCTATAAACCAGCTTTTATTAACAGAAAGCATCTTCTGCAAACCTTTTCCCTTATAGGTCCTGTTTTTCACACTTCCACGACATCTTAATAATGTCTTCCTTATGGCTGTAATTATTTTTAGAAAGCCTCAAAGACCTCCCCAGTAGAAAGAAAAAAATGAAAGGAAATCAATATTTTGTATTTTATGACCTCCTCATAATGGTAGCAGAGTTATCCAATATTCCCAGTTTAATATACTAGACATCAGAATCAAAAGCAGAGGACACTCCAGATTATATTGTAAACCAACAAAACTGCTCATATTTTTTGTCAATATTTGCTTCAATTTCAAATTGTTTCATATATACAACTGGCAACACTTTAAAAATACTGGCATTTGAAACAAGTCCATGTACAGACCCTGGGATAGATGCAAAATAGAATTGAAATTGAGTGAAATATTAAAAATAGAATAGATTATTGTAAATTACAGTAAACTTTTCCCTGTATGCCATACAAACATATATCCTTGTCTGTACTCTTGAGTTACCCACAGATTTATGAGTAGTCTGTTTACGCAAAAAAAAGCATTTATTCTTTTTTGGTTTTTTGGTGTTTTTTTTTTTTTTTTCCTTTCTAATTATATTTAAAGGTTTCTATTCAGATGACCCTAGTCTGTATTAAAAAAACCCAAAACAACAAAACAACAAAAAACAACCAAACAAGTGAAAAAAATCCAAATCAGACAAAAAAAGAAAAAAAAAAAAGCCCAAAAAAGAAACCCTAAAATATAAAAGGCAGATTTCTATTACAAGAATTCTATAGTGAGGGAATTCCATAATCAAGACACCAGGCAAGGAATCATGCAGTTCTACACCAGGAAAGGAATCATGCAGTAATCTTCCACCCAGCCCAGAAGAATTGCCATTTCACTCCAAATCTGAACTATGCAAAGGAAAAAAAGCCTTTTTGAAATGGGAAACTTTTCAAACATTCATCTTTCTAAGGAATGAAAGATGCTTTCTTTTAGCAAGGGAGGGAAAACAATACAGAATCTGTTGCACAAAAGAAAAAAAATCAAACCAAAACTGCAGCTGCTTCAGCATTCTGAAAGTCATTTTGCTAAATTTATCCTTGGCTCTTTTCTTCAAATAGATGTAATTAATTCAAACATCTAATATTCAGCAGCTGTTCCACTAATGAGAAATAGGTGAAGTGCTTTATAAAACTCAGAGGCGAAGGGACACATGTAAGAGAAACTAACTCCATAGCAGATTGTTCAGAAGAGAGTTTTGCAGCCGAATTTAGGACTGTTTAAGAATGAGTGGCCCAGAATGAACTCAGATTTGCTTGAACTCTGACCGATTCACTGAAATCAAGGAACTGTGCACAGGCAGGACTGTGAGACAGTTGAAAAAGGAACTGTGTGCTTTTCTCCATTAGAAAACAAGTAAGCTCTCTCATAAAAAGAGACTGGATTGAGCTCCAGGTTAATAACCATTTCAGCCAGATCCTACGGGGATCTGGTAGATGTCTACCTCAGAGATAGCTGAATCATTTGCTTCTGTTGGGTAGATATCCAGAAATCTAGGCCACATGTAAGTACTCCAAGTGAATGCTTAGATTTACCCTACTCTCTTCATTAATTCCATCCCTTTTTCAATCATCCCGAAGTTAAAGGGTGGAATGACCTTTACTGTCTGTTCTGTAGTCTTTTTACTTTCATGTTTCATTATTCCAGACCAAAAAATAAATTAATTTTTATAAGCAGATGTACATACATGACCTATGGCACAAATAAAATATACTAATAGGAAATAAGCAAGAACTACTATTTTAAAAGTTCAGTATGGGCCCCAAAAGACCTTCAGTGGGAATATTGGAGCATCACCATTCATGAAAGTGAAGAAGAAAGAAATTAAGTAAAATTAGCTCACACTTATTGATAAATTGAATATATGTATTCTATGTGATCTACAAAATGTGGGGGTTTTGACACCCCAGAAAAAGAGAAGCTCCACAGAAGAGAGATCTGGAGGATCAGAGACTAAACAAGATGAAGATGGTATGGATTCAAACAGGCACACCAGGAGATATAACTCAATCCTACAAAGTCATAAAGGATATGGAGCTGAATAAAGACATGATTAACCACTCTTTTCATAGTATAAACAGTAAAGCACATAGTGACTCTATGTATTTAAGCAGACTTAAAAGAAACAAAGACAAGAAGTGCTTTGAAGGTTATATAATTGCTTTTTCAGGCTCAATACCATAGGATATTACGAAAGTTAAAAGCATAACTAGCTTCAAAAAAGATTAGATAAAGTCTAGAAGGATAAATTCCTCAGTGCTTATTAAATATGACAGCCCAAACACCCTCTCTAGCTGTTAACATCCTAAATGTTGAAACAGAGTGTTATTAGAGCAATCAATATGCTTCCTCAGACTTCTGCATTTTGATGCAAGCTGCAAACAGTCACTGTTGGTGGCAAAAAGCTAAAGCAGACAGGGCCTTGGGCTGCCCAGTGAGGCAGCTTATGTAGCCTGTGAACAGCTTCCTTTTGGAAGAGTAGTGCAATACAGCTTAAGGAGACTTCTAATACCATGCCCAGTTTCAACTACAGAGCTACACAGGCTTGACAGAATGGTTGGGGCTGGAAGGGATTCAGAAGGTGCAATGCAAAATTTGAACTCTGTACCTTTTGGATAAAAAGTTTTAATTTATGAAATTAATTAAAACATAGTAGGTTCCACATAGAAAACAAGAAACACTTTTCCATGGTGAGGCTGACAGCACTGACACAGATTGCTCAGGAAGGTGATGGAATCTCCATCCTCAGAGACTGTGAAAAGCAGTCTGAACACAGTCCTGGACAAGTGGCTGTATATGGCCCTTCTTTAGCATGGGTATTGGACCCTATGACCTCCTGCATCCCTTTTTCAGCCTCAGCCATTCTGTGATTCTGTGAGTCTCTGAATCAGTGAGGGAGAAAGCTTAGAGGCCCTTGCCCTCTTTAAGAGTTACTCTGGCAGGAAGCAGCCAGTAGCGGGCCTCCTCTAAGTGTTTTTATGCAGTGGAGATGTCATATCAATCTTCCAGTTTCAAACCTCTTCTCTCTTCTCATTAGCAGCTTCTGGAAGGAGGAGGGTGAGACAGCCTTTTGTAACTGATTGCTTGCAGTGGCCTACTTTGCTCTTTCAAGACTGAGAAGAAATATATCCTGAACCAGCCATCCATCCTCTTCTCCATAGCAGTTCAAGAATGCACAAGCATTAGAAGTCTGAGTATCAGTATGAAACTTCTTTTCATTCATCATATGATGGATATTCACAAGTGGTCTGATGCCCAGCAGGGCATCTGTTCCCTTCAAAACTGTGATTCAGAACAAGACTGAAGGTGAGCACCTGTTCTAAGAAGGGAGGATGGGCTGCACTCTTCATATCTGTCACAGTGATGAATAAATCTACCTTCCTTTTAATCTTTATAGATGGGCAATGAGGAACAGGACTGGAATTGAATGGAGAGGAAGAATCCTTTTTTATTTTTAATTTCACACAGTGGGATTCACTCAATTTGAAGCGAGCTACCAAACTTTTTGTGAACCGCTTTATTTCACAATTTATTTTTATGTTATTGACCTAGACAGATGGTAAAATTAAGCATTCAAGTAATACACACAGTCCCCATATAGAGGAGAAATGCATGCATAATCCCCAAACTAGAAAAGGTAGTCTTTTCTATCAGTGCATGAAAATCACTACTATTGAGCAAGGCAGTATTGACACATAATATTTTAACAAATGAATGTGTAATTATTAAAGCTGTGTCAGGTAACTATTTATATACACACACACACATACACATACACACACTGTAAGAAGTAACTGTCTTCTCTTATTTTGTCCAAAATAAATGGAGGGAAATGGTGAACCTCAAAATCATTATTCCATAGAATGGTTCTGCAGTATCATAAACCAGGACAAGACCTAAACCCCACAAAGCATTCAATGGAACTGCAGCCTAATTAATGTTGTGCCTGTTTTATATTTTTATATTAAAGATGCCAAAACACCAACATTTTCAAATGATGCCTAAAATATTTGCCTTAAGAAAATATCTCCCAGTGTCCTTTACTCTAAAGAACGACAGTGCAGCCTGTGCTTCAAGATGGCTCATACTTGTCAATATTTACAATGAAGCACTTGCAAAATCAGGACCTTAATGTTGTTCTTGTGACTCCAGACAATAATTGTAGTCTTTCGCTTTTTCTTATAGAAAATATTTTTCCAGTCAACACAGTGAAAATAGTAAAGAGACAGTATTTTTTCATTAATTGCCTATCTGAAAATCATATTAATGTTTAACAAGTTGCCAGGCCATACATTCATACCTTTCAAATAAAATCTGCAAAAAAAGGGTTTTTTAACTAGAAGTAACAGTAAAGAAAAAGTAAAGTAATCTCAATTGCTGAATGGCTAGACAAAAGATTTGAGCTCTTACTGCAAACCACATTTGCAGTCTCCAGTGCCTAATACCTACATTATTTCAGAGAAGCCTCTTTGTCCTTTCTGGGTCTCATTGTCTCCCCTTTCAAAGGCCAATATTAACTACAGAAAATTTTTATAGGATGCTCAAGATACATTTAGTATAAAAGAAATATTCACAGATATTAAATACACGAACAAGGCGTCATATTCGAATAACATAATTACTCTTGTCAATAACGCAATATTTATAAATTATTCCTCCCTTTTTAGTGATGAGCCTGAGCTTTAATCTACTAAAAATTTACAACCTACTAAGAATATTTGAGGGGATAAAAGTATCAGTTATTTCCAATATAAGATTAAAAAAAAAAAAAGAGGGGTAAAGGACCTACTAAAGGAAGAAGTAAACAGAGTAGAGAGGGCATGACTTCTGGTATCATTTGGCATGCAGATTAATAGTGGCCATACAAAAAAGGTTTATGAATATCAATGAGTAGACATCATAAAGCATGCTGTCTTGTTACAGGAATCATTATCCTAATGGTGAACTTTAAATGAAATATTAAATAACTATGAAATATTATTCTTACTAAGTACTACTTCTCTGATAAAATTAGCATTTCAAATGCAAAATGTTATAAACAGTCTGTATATCAAAGTGTAACAGTTTGATTATAAATTTAAATTTTTTGAAGTATTTAGCAGAAAGGGGACAGGAGTCCCTAAATAAGAAAAATCAGTTGCAAATAGTGGTTTGCATTATTAACAACAATTTCTAATACCACCACTAGGTGGAAATATTGTACTTACAGTTGGGGATGTGGCTGCTGACAGCAGTGGTAAAATTCCTCCACATGCAATAATAATATTGTCTACCATCTGGGAAATGAGGTGTATTGTGTTGTGTACAAAAATAATATTTTCATTGCTATTGACAAAGTCCATCACAGACTTTGTGGAGTGACTGCAAGAACAGAAGAAAGGATGGATTAAAAAAAACAATTAAAATAAATTTTAGATACATACATTCTTTGCAACCATACTGTTAATATTTCTTTGATAAAAAGGAAAAATATGGTCTACAAAACTTTGCATGTAAATTGTCTAAAAATATCATCAAGACTAGTCTGATGAACAAATTGATTGCTATCTCTTTTCACACAGGATTATATTCAAATACACAGCTGAGAATGTTTTCTAACCTTTTATTCCCATCAACCAGCACTTCACTTCACAGGCAGTTCTGCTGAAAGCAGTGGAGCTGTTTCTGCAGTATGAAAGCAACTATTTAATATTAAGAGTTCGCCATGCTGCACCAGTGCCATTTGAAACACCCTTGATAACACCTAATGATAACACCTGCTACTATTTTATGGGAGAAACTTGATAACATGGCCATACCTTGATTTAATATCAACCTTATTAAATGATAATAAATCTAGCATTAATAATAGCTCCAGAAGCCACAGATGCTTGTAAGATTAGGTGAAATCTCTGCAGCTCCTAATTGGTGAGCAATTGTCCCATGAAACAGTCACTCTCCAAAAATATAAAACCCCTGTGTGAACATATTGAGGAATACTCTGTCTCTAAGTATGGTCTTTCCCCAAAGCAACATTTGCTGTCAGCCAACAAACAAAAATTAAAGGCTTCAACTGAAAATATACAATCTGAACTTTAACCTTCAAGCATTATCTGAACACAAAGTACAACTCCCTCCCATATACTTGGCCAGAAAAAAACCCATCAAAATTATCTATTTCCACGTGAATATCACGTTCATCAAACTGGAAATTAAATGTAATTTAAGTTACTCTTTTGATAAAACTATGCTCAAGTTTTGTGAAAATGAACAATTTTGTAGTGAAAATTAGAGTTGTCTCTATTATAGTTACAGAGTACCTCTATTAACATGTAAAAAATGTACAAAAACACTAGGAAATCACAGTGTTGCCAAAAAATACTATATAATCACCAAGACTAAACCCAACCAGGAGCTGTTTGTAAAATTTGTATATAGTATTTCCTCAGAAAATGTTCAAGGAAAGAGGTTTTATTTATACAGCTTGCAGGTAGAGAAGCTCTTTTAGTTATCAGTTAGGAAAATGGCCATTAGCAGAAGTCATCCTGTCTAGTACAGAGACAGTAGGTTCTAATGCTAAACATAAGCTGAAAGAGCAGCTCAGTTTGTTTAGGTATGTAGGATTTATACAATATTTCAAGAAAACAGGAATTACTACCTGTGAAACAGAACAGTTCCAGGCTGGGAAGGGGTAAAAAGAGAAGGTAGAAGATATAGAGAGGCACTTCAGCTAACACCAACTCTTTTCCTTCCCACCATCCCAGTAGCATCCCCTCTCCGACTCGCCTAATTTTTCCTTATCGATGGAAACACAAATCAGGAGTTAAAGAAGAAACAACAACCCACCTTCTCCAAACATGTACATCTGTTTCTAGTGCAAAAAGCAAGTCTGTCAGGAGCCGCTGGTGCATGGGAGACCATTTAAACTCTGGAATGCGAAACATGGTTGTGCGTGGACCTGGACTGAACTGTCGTCGCTGCTCTTCCGTCATTGGCATTCCTCGGAATCCCAAGTCAACACGTAAATCCCGGTCTTGCTGGGTGACAGAGCGACCCTGTATTGCCTACAGGAGGTTCAAAAATGATGTTAACTTCAGGCAGTGTATTTTTGAATGCAATACAGAATCTGAGAAAGGACAGGATAAAACAACGTGGCCACAAGCCACAGGAGATATTGATGTTCCAAGGCAGGCAATGTCCTTCAGTAAAGGAGCTGCTCCATGTCAAATCAATCAGTGCTGAAGGGGTACAGCTGGCCCCCTTTTCAGCTACTCACCAAGCTGTTACTCTCAGGTTCTTCACTTGAAGTCTTACAGAAAAGACCAAATGTAGTCCATTCAAGGTCAGTGACAAGACTTTATTTATATGTAGTAATTATATTTTGGGCTAGTAAGACAATTTTCTTTGAAGATTTGACTGAAAACATGGACAAACTACATAGTAGTGGCTTCAAGGAATGCATGTATTTTTGGACAGCTCCTCATTTTTCAAAACCAATTTAATTATCTGGTCTTTTTAGCAGGATCATTAGAGAATTACATCTAGTATCCCAAATCCCATTTTGGCAATTTAAAAGCAAAAGAGAACTTTGCAAAACAATTATGTTAGCAATGTAAAAATGAACATAGCACTGGAGTTGAGCTGAAAAGTTTCTTGTATATTTAGTCTCATCTTGATCTCCTGTAGCCAGTATTACGAGAGCAGAAAATGCTTCCTTTATTCAATTTGACCTCTTGGGAGTAAAATTATTACTGTTGCTTGCATTTCCTAAGTTTTTCTTAGAGTTATCTTTAAGTGACTAGTTTCTTTTTTTCTTAGACTTATCTAAGATTTTAATTTTTCACATGAATCTTCTGCATAGTGCTTTCAATTGTTCGGTTTTTCCTAGTTAGATACATAGGAAAGAGTGAATTTGATATCCTTCAATATTTGATCTATTATTAGTAAAGGCATTAACTGTTCTTAGAAGTAAGCAATAATTCCCATCTCTGTCACACAATCTGCTTGCTTTCTTTCAGAATATTTGAATAAAAGATAGTTACTTCTTACTCATAAGGCAGGAAGATGATTGTAGGCCTGTTTTTAGAGAATTTGAGGTTAGCAACTCCAGTCAAATACATTCCCCTTCAGGTACAGCTCATGCCAGCAGCACCAATGGTATCATAACTGTACCACAACAGAGGAGCTTTTATCTAGCCAATAACACTGTATCTGCAAGAAAAGGCTATGATGTGCATTGCCACTGCATAAACAAGCATGAAACATGTAAGTATCTCCACGTAGGTGGCTGGTCTTTAAGTAATTTTCAGTGTTTTCGGCGATCTCAAGGAGACCAAATCTAACGAGGCAGTTATCACACCTACAGCAATCAAAACTCCAACTGCCAGCTCCAATGTAAACATGCTAAAATTAAAATTGCTCATCATTCAATAAAACCATAGTTCTCCATTTATATTTTATTTAATACCTACTTCAATTTTTTTTAAAGGTTAACTTC
This sequence comes from Drymodes brunneopygia, assembly GCA_013400955.1. Classification (NCBI taxonomy): domain Eukaryota; kingdom Metazoa; phylum Chordata; class Aves; order Passeriformes; family Petroicidae; genus Drymodes; species Drymodes brunneopygia. Next base: position 780,546 of record VZTZ01047394.1, on the reverse strand, counting down.
ATTTTAAGAAAAAATATTTAAACATGGACAGTTTAGAGTTCATAGCACCCAAAAAAGACAGAAGATAAATTTCTGCTGTTGCTCAGTTGATAATTCTTTTTAAGAAGACTATTTAAAAGAGAGATTAATGCCCACACATTTAAACCATTTCATTGTAGTTGATTTTAGTGGGAAATAACTGTTATTTAAGTAATATATGCAACGTACATTTTCTATACTTCTATACTTCACATTATGGCATTTTCAAAGAAAATAGTCTTGGAAGATGTACATTTATCATATAATTAAAGAAATATACTTTAAATATCTCTCAGATCTCATACTATTACTTTCCCCCTCAGCAACGAAAAGTGATTACATCAGACACATACATGGCTACTTGAAATTTACCTGGGTCGTGGTAGTTGTCTGGATCTTCCGTATCTCCTTTCCTGCCTCCTTACCATCATCAGATCTTTCTGTATCTGATATTATACTTCCAGCATCAACACTGGGTACAGTTTTGCTACCAGAAGATTCTGTCTCAAGAGTTGTGGCAGTCATTTCAGCATATTCTAATCCTTTAGATGATGAAGACAACTCCCTCTCAGAAATGCTATTCATTCCATCTGAAGTGGTGTGAATCTTGAACTCCTTGTCCTCCATGATACTTGAAGCACAAGTTATATCTACACTACCTGTCATATGTGCGAGTAATCCCAAATCATCATTTACACCAAGATGCATCTGTGTCTCTTGCACATTTGGAATAGCAATGTGATTACTTGAAAGTTCAGGAAGGAGTTTCTCCTCCTGGCTAGGTATTTTATCGAAGAGAAATGAGGTATTGTTAGTCGAAGGTTCATCTTTCTCATCAGCCAGAGTTATTAATGGACCATTATCTTTTTCCTCATTCTTCTTAATAATACCCACACTTCCATGAACATTGTTTTGGAGCTTCTCAACAGCTGCACTATATACATTATCTAGAAGAGATTCCACTTCTACCAGTGCACCATTTTCTCCGGTTCCCAGAGTCTCTGGTGATAAATCCATATCATCAAGTTTTACTTCAGTTGCTTCTACTTTTTCAGCTTTTATATCAACTAAAAGGTCGTGAACTTCCACGTGCACTCCTCCTCCTCCAGGTCTCTCAGCAGTTCCAAGCACATCATCTGACACCTTTGTAGCCATGAGCAAGTCCCTCGTATCTGTACTGACAGGGTAATCTGTTTCACTTTCTGGACTTTGACTTTGTGAAAGATCTTCTATCTCTCGAATTTCCATTCCACCTTTTGCTCCCGTTGTCTGAGAGGAAAGACCTGAGATGGTGCTCACATTCCCCTTCTTCCCCTTTTTTATGTTTTCTTCCTCTTGCCTTTGATACTCCTCATACATTTTTGCTAGATATTCCTTGTGAGCTTCATATGTGACCTTAGAAAGAAAAGAACAGATTATGTGGATGAATATACGCTAGATGAATTGGGCAAATACTAGCAAGATTTTTAGGAACATATTAAAGAACCGCTTACAAAGTGTTTGACAAGAAAAAAAAGCTGCCTTGACATGAATAGCGAGAGCCACCAGATGGCACTAAATCACTGTACATCTTATATTACTATATCGCTAATGCCTTTGGGGCTTACCAGTATTAAAAAAAAAACATCTGTGAGCTTTCTTACCTTGGAATGAGCTATAGAAAGAGTATCCACCCACACTCTCCAGCCTCCCCATTCATATTTTATTGCATGGTACAAGAGAATACGGAAAATGTTGTAAACCATCTCTGTGATCTTCTGCTCTTCAGAGTTCTTAGGGTTAATGTATCCCAGAGAAAACATCCAGTCCTGCCACACTGAACACTGAAGTAAACATCTAAAGTGAAATAATTAGTTCAAAATATATCCAAACAAAGCTTCTTTATTTTAGCATTACAATGGTTAAGATGGGAGGAAAGTCATCTCTGAATATCAATCAAATGTTAAGAATAAACTTAAAAATACTTCAGTCTGAATAAAAAATTGAAGTACACTTCAAAGAAAAGAATCCAGTATTAGTTACTGAACTAAGGAAAGTTAACACAAACCTATTAAATTTATTTTAAATATATTTAATTTATTACAGTCTATAAAACTCTACACAGAGCATAACAGATTGCAATTACCCAGAAATCAAGGATGAGAAAATACTGTTTGTATTGACATACCTTCTGTTTTCACGGCTATTACTAAAGAGTTTTATCATATCAGATAAGAACAAACGTCGAACTTCCATCAGCTCTGCACTTGGCGTGGAGTTTTTTAACAGCGTTGCCACCACCTTAAGAATCACTTTGAAAGAATAAATTAGTTATGTAAAGCACTTCAACAATGTTTGAAAAAAGAAATAGTTGCTGACAGCCACTAATGTAAGAGGTAACTGAAACCCATATGTATCTAAGATACATGAATGAATTGTTCTCACTTTCTGAATCACACTTTCAAAAAACCCCAAAACCTCTAGGTGATGAATTTATCAAACAAACATAATGTGTTGTCCTTACTTGGATTCTGAATTTTCACTGTCGAATCTGGCTCTGGATGCGGTTTATGAACAACTTGTGTGCATACTTGTTCTGTCAAAATCTAAAACAGAATATTAATATAATACTAATATAATAACTTCCTTTTACCATTTTGAATCCAACACTACGGTATTTCTTTGTTAATTTTAAAATTTGTTAAGAACATTTCCTGTGGCCACATGGAAATTCATATTAAAAATTAGGTAAAATATTTTAAATCCTGAAGAATGGAATAATGCAGTTCCTCTATATCTATAAAGATTTTCATGGTTGTACTATGGCTGATTAGCTAACCTTTGAGTTCATTGCCTAAATATACAATAATGGTGTTTTAAAGATACTCCATTCATATTTCTCATATTGCTATACATTCAAAGATAAGAATATCTTTCACAAGCTACATACATCAATAATTATTCTCATACATTTCATCTATGACCAAACCAAATAAATCTTAAAACTGAGTTTGGTTTCCTACTGCTATTAAAGAGTAAGAGTCGGAGACAGCATTCCATAGGAATAGTCCTGGGGCTTCACATAACAAAGAAGACAGAATATTCTCCTGTTGCTTGAACTGTACCTGACAACCTAATTAGTCTGTATTGAGGCAACACCAAAAACCTTTCACACTGAGATATCTGTCACTGGATGTGTGTATGCACCTTTATTTTTAAGAACAAGCTAAGAATTCAGTGATATCAACACAGAATTCTCAGTAAGTACATTCAAGTAAATGTATTTCAAAATAGAGTAATTTCCCTAGCAATATTTATTTTAAAGCAGAACTTTAGCTTACTCATTAAAAAACAATCAAACTAATGTCAGTCATAAACACAGTATGTTAGAAAAGGTCTTTACATATTGATATTTAAAATAAAATGCAAATATTCCCTTGCTTTTTATGAGAGAATATAGAAAATATCTGTTCCTTAGCATCAGTTTCTTAGCAAATCTTCTGTACTTACAGCACTTAACCCCTTTTTCCTCCTTTCCTCTGGCTATTTTTTCAAACATAAATGCCTATGGATGCTGAACTCCATGAGGACTTTGATTATGTCAATGAGTTATGCATTTTCTGAGAAAACCAGTCACAGAAGCTCTCAGAAAACTGAATGCAGGAACTCGGCTCTGAGACCTAAGTGGCCAAACCATAAAAAGCAATGTGCAGTAAAAAAGAACTTGAAATCTAAGTCACTGGCAAATAGATGATGTTTAGGATTTAACAATCATAAGAGAATAATTTTCTACATTATTCAGACATAGAACCCTAAAAAACCAGCACTCCTTTAGACTCTTTTTTCTCTTCTGGAACCAACTCTGAGCATCTAGTCATCAAATCTATTTGTATCTAAAAAAATACTAAAAATCTTTCTAGTGCGTAATATTTTCAGAAATTGCAAGAGGTTCTATTCTAAGTCACCATTTTAGTAATAAATGAAGATTGGACATGAACTTTATGCATGCAAGCATGAAGATATGGATTTCAACCAACTTGATGTTCTCAATATTTTGCTTTTACAAAATTTCTCATCATCGAAACTGAAGTTCCTACAAGAATCAGGTAGAACAGCTGAATGCCTTGGGGTCATATTTGCCTCAAGCAGTATCTGCTACATAAAAGTGGTTGTGTTAGTTATCATCTAGCAAGGTTAAAAAAGAAAAAAACAGTACTCCTCAAAGGTTTGTAAACTTGAAATGAATGACATTAAATAGAAAAAAGAAAAGAGTGAGAGCGGCCTCTCTGATTTCAGCACTTTCCATTTCAATGGAATCAAACTCTCGAAACAATGGAGAAGTATGAGCAATTGGAGGTCTGCAGTAACTGCTGGGGGGTTTTTTTGTGGAAAGTGACAAACACCTTAAGTAACAGTATCTCTTCCATCAGAAGTGGAAAGTTTTATAGACCCTATGTAAAAATTATGACATTGTTAATAAAAACATCTAAACCATGGCAAAATACATCGTGAACCAAGAAGTACTTTCTCAAAATTTCTAAATTTTTTCTCAAATGCCTTGAGAATCAGGATATTACAGAGCACAGATATTTTTAAGTCATACTTTTTACAACAGAAACAACAATCTTTACATTTAATAATTTGTACCTCATAAAGCGTGTTATATGTTGTAACGGTCACTGTATTTGTGTGCAGCATCAACCTTTCTCCAAGAAGTGTGAAAAGACTGTGAGTGTGCATGATTTCAACCTTTCTCCTGTAAGAGAAAACAAAAACATTAGGCACATGCCAAGCATATTGAGCATTTTAAGTAAATGCAAGATAAAAGCCAGAAGCCAAATATTTTGACGCTGTACTAAAAAGCTCCCAAGCTTGTTATTCTGTATATATTAGGAAATAGAAATCATTTAAGATATTTCCCAAAATGAATGCAATTTTACAAACACACAAAGATTCTTGGAAAACAATGTTGTGTTTAGGACAGGCTTTTATATAAAATAAATCACACACTGTTCTCAAAGTCAACTTCTATCTTACTCAGGCTAAGAAAGTTCAAGATGTGCACAGGCTGGTTAAAATGTGATCACTGAAGAACACACATCACAAGAACTCAGGAAAATCCAAGTTCATATTTTCCAACATTAATCCCAGAATCACAGAATTGGTTAGACTGGAAGCACCCAGAGTGGGTGATCTGGGCCAGCCTCCCTCAAATTGCTCTAGCAATCTGCATGTGTTAATACTCATTTATTTATCTGTGGATTTTCAGTACCACCTTTCTTTTTTGTATATCATTCTCTCTCAAGAAGCCAAAATAATTCAGTCCTGAAATAACACATGTTGCAATGAAAAAGAAATAAAATCCTGAAAAGTTATTAAGTTCTATGTGATTGAAGTGTATTACACATCTGGGATCCAAAACTACTCAAATCTTAAGAAGTGGAAAAGGAAGCAGCTCAGACCAATGAATTCCCCTTGTCTCTAAACTCTACCCGTTTAAAATGGGATATAACATCATAAATAGAGTACTTCTCATACATTGCAACATTAAATTTACCTAGTATTATAATGTATATTAAATAAAAATAATTTTTCAAAATAAATAATAATCTATATTAAAGCACTAGGAAAATTTAAATTTGATGCAGTAAAGTGTCCAAAATTTTTATACATTCAAAAGCTAAGAAACTGTTTTCATGATTACCAGTGAAAAAAACACATGAACTATATAGGTTCATTCTAGAACTTTTGAAATTAATAGATTATGTTATAATTTTCAAAGCACCATGAAAGAGAGAGGTGACAACTTGCAACAGTGTGTACTTTTCTATGCACAGAAGGGAGTTCATGAGTTACTTATGAGAAACCCTATAGGTATTCAACCTTTTAAGGTATGATTTAGCAGACAGAAGTAGAAATCCATTGGGAAGTTTAAATGTGCATGTAAAACCCAAAGTAAACAATGGACTATTATTTCAAGTGGTGGCATAGAAAGAATCAAATATGGCAGAAAAGGAAAAAACAGGATTTTGTCAGCTGTTAAGGTTAGACAAAGTCTGTCATCACAGATCACAAAGAAAAATCAATTAAGTTATTCAGGCTCTCATCTAACACATTACTGGTCATTTCTGAGAATCAATTACTTCCACTCTGTAGCTTCATCTGCCATGCATATATACGAACTACAGCAACAGTAATTGGTTTCGTACCTACACATTTATTAGTTATATTGTACTGCTTTAGATTTCATAAATCATGTAACATCTCTTCTGCTTCAGTATATTACAATGCAATACCTGTTTCCTGTACTGTGAAACAGGAATATAAGTGCTTTATAATTTTATGTAGCTTATAATTTGGTAACTGCTGAGAATTTCCTGTGGTTGACGTCCATTTTATAAAGTCATGTGTATGTAGACACATATATGTGAACAAAAAGCCACAAGCACTAGCTGTAAAACATGAAATGGAAGGGCATTTTTACTTGCTAAAATCTACATAAAATATGCACATTAGCAGATGTACAGATGTCCAAAAATTAAAAAAAAAAACTTTGAAAGTTACACAGAGTATTCAAGAGGATTTCAATCACTCCAATTACATGAAAAATAAAGTTAATTTTTGCTAAGTACATATATTCACTCAACAATGGAAACTACACTGACATATCCATAATTGCAAGTAGATGTTAAATTAAAATTTCAGCTTCTGAAAATTCTCTTTTCTTTTTTTTGTAACCACAGAATCTTAGAATATGCTGAGTTATGAGGGACCTACAAGGATCACTAAGTCCAGCTCCTGGCCCTGCACAGCACCATCCCCAAGAGTTACACCCTGTCTCTGAGAGTACTGTCCAAACATTTCTTGAACTCTGTCAGTCTTGGTGCTGTGACCACTTCCCTGGGAAGCCTGTTACAGTGTCTGACCACCCTCTGGGTGAAAATCTTTTCCCTGATGTCCAACCTAAACTTCCCTTGTTTCAGCTTCACGCTGTTTTCTTCTGCCCTGTCACTGGTCACCATAGTGAAGAGATCAGGGCCTGCCCCTCCTCTTCCCCTCACCAGGAAGTTGTAGGTGCAGTGAAGTCCCCCCTCAGTCTCCTCCAGGCTGAACAGACCAAGTGACCTCAGCCCCTCCTCATACGGCTTCCTCTCAAGGCCTTTCACCACCCTTGTGGACCTCCTACAAACACCCTTCAATAGTTTAATGTCTTCCTTATATTTTGGTGCCCAAAGCTGCATGCAGCCCTTGAGGTGAGGCCACCCCAGTGCAGAGCAGAGTGTGGCAATCCCCTCCCTTGCCCGACTGGTGATGCTGTGCTTGATGCACCCAGAATATATTTTGCTACCTGATTTTCTGGATAAGTGATAAATATTTTAAACAAATGTACTTATCTGGATACAACCAGGCTTCTGACAAGTCAAACCTTCATCTGGTATATCACACTTAATCCAACTCCTAGCAACGTGAATGACTTTTAGTAAGTAATGTTTGAAAAGTCCTTGGAGATTCTTGAGTGGACTATCAATTTGCTTTATTAATTCCCAGAACAGTATTTGACTTGTTGGATCCCAAAGGAAAAATCCCATTTAGAAGCATATTCTCAGCTAACTGTCTCTCAATTATACAGTCATACTTTATTGATCTTACTGAGAAAAGCATTTCTAGCAATACCACACTCTGGCTGGACTCCTACCTACTTTCCCTTCAAATGAGGCTTACATCACGAAGTCTCTTGTGAGGCATGTGGTTAATTTTTATAATACACAGCCTCCCACTAAAATGCCATTTTGGGCTAATCCCAGCAGGGATCTTAACACCACATGTAGAAGGGGAAAAATGAGCAACAGCAGGCTATGCAGCACTACATGATTGTTAGTACTTCCTTGACACTATAATATGGAAGATCAGACTAAGTAAGCCCATTTCATGACATCAGGTCTTTTTAAATGGGAATATTTCTTGCTGCCACATTTTCTATGTGAGTATTTCTTTCACAGAGATACGTCCTTACCACCTTCTTTTTAAACACCACTTGCTTGATGTAACTGCTTTTCCTTCTGAAACACTCCCATGTCAATAAAATATTCTATTTCATTTTTCCCATCCTTCTAAAACTATTTTTAGAAGTGCTGCCCTGAAAATTTTATTGCAATGACACTGATAATTCCAGAAGCAAATTTTAGATCACACTCATATGTTTCCTGTTAACTTTAGTTGAACATACAATCTGAAGTTATTTCTGGAAGATGTTTTTCCCTTGTTTTAAGACATGAGTTTCAGCATATTGTGTATTTGAAAGACAACCAATACATCATTTCAAACATCATAGTAAAAGCAAGTTAACTGGAAAAAATAATTTTATCTGATTTATAAATGTAACAGTAAACAAATTATCAATCAGAAAACCTAATAATTTGAAGTAATTTCTAAAGGTCGACAAAGAATATACAGTAATCATGACAAAAAGACAAGAAGAATTGTGAACTTAAATACACCAGTACAAAAACTTTTAAATGACACTTACTTATGACCCAAATGTTTAAGAAAATATCCAAGGACCTTCAAAGCCTGCACCCATATACTTTCACTTTTGGAAGCCAATAACTTATAAATGACTCTAAAACAGAAAAACAAATTCAAGCTCAATCATCATATACATAGATTGTATTACTAAACATCACATATATAGCTTGTATTTCACTGAACAAGGATATTTATTAAGAAATAATAAACACAACGATTTACACAGAAATAGAAGGATATACTAAAAGAATCAAGTGCAGTGTAAGAGCTCAATTATAAATTATTGAGGTTGGAGACATGGCGTAGTTTGGTTCAGTTCAATGTTTTTTATCAGAAAGTAATATCTTATCCTATAATTTTCTCTTGGAACTACCAAAGAAAAGACAGTCTGAGCAGTTGTAGCTTAGGACAAGAGGAGCAGATTCGAACACATAAGGTCATATCCTGGAGTAGCTGGGTGCTAGTGAAAAATCTCCTTTCACTACACCCTCTGTTTTTAAATCCTGAATTAAAAAAAAGTGTCTCAAATATTAACCAATCTAATTATTACATATTTAATTAATATGATATGTTTAAGCACAAATTCTGCATTCTTTCAGAAAGGAAACTAGCCTTGATCTGAAGACATTTTTGAATTTAAATTTTATTTTCCCATTAGAATTAGCTTGGCTTCAGCTTTTAGACATTCTTTCTAGTCTTTCTCCACTAAAGAGTGCTTTAGCAGACAGTATCTTCCTCTTTTGAAATGACTTATGCTATTACCAAATGAGCTCTGGGGCTTTTGTCCTCTGATAACTTAGGGAAATGAACCCCTAATATAATGTAAGGCTTTAGGAGTGTTTAGTTTTGTTTTTTTTAATACTTAAAAGTTGCAATTCTGTGCATTCTCCCCACTTCTACAACACAGACTTTTAAACATGAAAACAGCATCATCAAACACTTTTAATATCAGTACCACAATTGTTACCTAAAGATGTCTTCAGTCTTCCAGATCAGACTCACCTTTCTTTGAAAAATATCAGGAATAGAATTCTGTTTGAATACAAACTATAGGCAGAGAGCAAAGTCCTAACCATGAGTCCTCCCTTCAGCTAGCGTTGTCATTCAAACAGCTTTAAATACACATCTTTGCACAAAGATCTTAGTGTTTAGGCAAAATGGAGCTTGAATCTATCAAGTAGTAGATGCTGTGGGGTTTTTTCCATTTTACAAGTCCCTTGTATTTTCTAAAGTATTTTCAGAACAGCACAAAATACAATTCCATAGTAAATATTAAACTATTAACATGAAAATTATTAGTCCCTGAAAAAAATTATATTACCAAGTTAGGCACAAAATCCCAACAAAAATAACACTTCTTTGGGAATTATCAGTTATTAATTTCACAGCTAAACATATAAACACATGAATTCCACTCTTTTCAGACAAAATTTGAGAGGCTGGGGCACAATTTCTTGTTTTTCTCTTCTTCTCCCCAGAGAATGTTAAACATACAAAGAAAGAACATTTACAATTATTCTGAGATAGATACTCAGCTATTTGATGCATCTTGTTAATTATATATTCTATTTGAGACTGCAAAGCAAGTAAAACAGTACAGTTACTTTGAAATATCATAATGATAATCTTAAGTGGAAATTCTTTTTTTCTTCCAGCTTATTGAAATCACTCATTTTGTCAAAAAATAAAGCCTAATTTAATGAAATTGAAGTTTAAAAGATCGGTAAGTGTGATATTTATGCAAAGAAGAAGCAAACTGGAGAGTGATAATACTGGAACTACTTTAAAGGTATTTTCTCACTTCACTGTCTTACCGTATCCCATTTCTCTGATCAAAGGCAGGTATCATGGATGCTGGATGTTCGGACATTAGTGCCACTAGCAGCTGCAGCACATCATGAATATTTTCATCCTGTATGACAAGCACTAATGTTATTCCACAAACTAATCTCAACAGCAAGCTTCCCATAGAGCTGGTACAATTAGTTACAATAAAAGATACGTAATTACAGAAATGTACCTCATGCATTGTTAATAAGTAATTTAATATGCTCTGCAGTTCATCTTCTTTCACTCCTCGATCCTAAGGAAAAATAAAAAAAGGGCCATTATTCAGAGAAAATACATTCCGCAGGTTTGGGTTAGCAAACATTGTACCTAGTCAAATAATCCTACAGTTTTTTTATTTGAACCTACAAGACTAAATTCTATCATCCTACTGCTTTTCTTTATCACAATAACAGTTCAAAACAGTATGAGGTCAGATTCTTTCGGAGTGGGCCCTCAGACACTATAAACTATTACTGTTACTCCTTCAGTTTGTGAGACAGAACAGAAAATACTGGTTTTCAGTTTAGTCTCAAATGGCAGATTATCCCTCAAAGAGTAGCATTCAGCTGTAAAGTCCTACACCATTTCTACCAGTGGTAGAACCAACAAGAAGGATAAAACAAGAAGTAGCTTGGAAACTACAATTATCTTTTTCATTTGACCATTTTATTGAAATTTAAAAAATATGACAATTAAGTTAATTAAAACATATTTTATATATTGAATATAAACAGATTAAAATTTAATAAAGTATACACGGCAGAGTTTGGTGAGGTTAATAAGAAATTTTGTATGGATTTACTACTTCTCTATTGATTAGAAGGATGTGCATGAACATTAAATTAACCAGAAAAAGACCCAATACTGAACAGATATTACCAATTTTCTACTATGAAAGATCGTATTACAAGTATGTAACAGATGTCAATGTTTTCACTCTGGAATAGACCATTTTACCTTCAATATAAGTTGTTTCAAGAACAGAAGCATAAACGCCCTTAATGATATGATTTCTTTCTGGGAGGGCCGAGGACCATCTGGAAGAAACAAAATATAGCACTTTTAAATATAAACTAATTCCTTTAATCACTGCAGCTTCTTAAGGAAATCACAGTTCCTACAACAGATTTAGTACTCTACTCTTACATAAAAGTTCATATTTGTAAATGATATCATTTATAACCTTTCAGAATCACATTTTTCAACACAATATATTTAAGAATAAGTGATATTCCATTTGGAAAAAAAGAAATCCATATTAAATTTTACTTAGCTTTTTAAAAGCAACAGAAAGATGAAAGAGAGACAGCAATATGTGATAAACAACTTGGAATGACTAAACCACTATGTTAAATACCATCTGAATGAAAACCAACAGAGAAAGGGTTTATGAAATACTAGTGGTAGCCATTACCAGAAACTAAAGCCATTTAACCAAAGAGAAACTACTATTTAAAGAAAATACTCAATTTAAACCACGACAAAAAATGTAATCCATAATACCTTAAACAACTGTGCTTGATGAAGTGTATTATGAAAACAGAAATATCTAAAAAATCCAGAGCTCAAACAACTACAGTAATTTGAAACTAGTTCTATTGTATTTTCCATTTTCCTTTTTTTTCAGAAATATTGAAGTTGAACTGGAAATTCTTTTGTTAAGCTCTTGCTTTTCAGACAATGCATGTCATAGTCAGTCTTAAATTTTGCACAGTAAAATTAAATGCAACTTAAATTATTTTTCCATCAGTGATTTAATCTTACACTGATAAACACAGATCAAAGTTTAAAAACAGTCTATGTCTTAATATTATTTCTAATCCAGATGAATACAACTTTTTAATGAAGATGTTCTAATTGTCTTTGGTGACAGTTTTTGAAGTGAAGCCACTGCTTCACACACAATAATTCAAGTTTGCAACAAGGGAAAACCTTAAGGTAAGGTATATTTGTTTCACTAGGAAGAACAAAAAGAATGGCTAATACACTCGAGTTTTCTTCCCTGTTTAGGAGTGGAGAGACGAGAACTGTGTACTCTTCAGAAAAAAGCAAATAAATCTCAAGCTCTTTATTCACTGTGTGTAAGAACACTAAGGGTACTGTACTAAAAAAGTCTATTAGATAGGCTTTGAAGATATAAGACTAGTTTATATTAATTCTAGTGGCACCATGGAACATCTGTTTTCCACTATAAAAAGAGAAGTCAGTTGGATATATATATATATTTGGTTTTGGTTTTTTTTTTGGTACTAGGTGCAATTACATTACATATTGCATGAATTTAAGCATGGCGTGCTTGTTATCAACAAGCTATTTTTATATAATAAATATATAAATATTATATTTTTATATAATTTAGCTATTTTTTCCCTAATTCTAACTGCATCACAGGAGTTTCTTTCTTTGTACACCCTCTTCCCTCCTACACCTTACTGAGGTTCAATATCAGACAATATCTGAAAACCAGGGTAAAAAATCAAATCTGACATTTTGTCTTTTCTGAAAGACTGTAATTATGGAAACAGAACACAGGCAATGGGGAGGTCTGCAAAACATTTCTGTAACAGAAATTGTAAGGACATGTCAAAAGGAAGATATCCCAATCTAACTGGGAGCATCTTCAAAGACACGTGAGTTTTATACTACTTCTTCTCTCCCTGGAGATGTGTGACAACCTTGAAAAGGGATCTTCAACATGCAAAGGATACCAAAGGAGTTGTTGCTTGCAGGCTATGCGCCAAGCAGGTAAAGGGTAATTTTCCCTTCAGTCCTCCAGGACTACTTATTCCTTGCATTTTAGTTGGGTCATGAAGCTTCACTGCTCTAGAATCAGAAAAACGGGAGAGCTGCTACCCAAAAGACTTCATTAGTTTCAAAAATTAAAAGAGGACTCGCAAGGAAAAATAAGACAGGCTGGAGAAACTGGAGGCTATGTAACCACCAGACAGCTACAAAGAACGCAAGAAAGGACTGCAGCAATATCATGCAATGATCATCTGACACAGTCTGAACGGAATTAAATAAATAGGAAGTTCTAAAGCTACCTAAAGCAGATTTTCCACTATAATTTTTATATCATCACAGTTTTTTACTTCATTACTAGTTGAATGACTTCATTCCTAGTTGAAGATTTATTTTAAAAAATGTATTATTGACCAAAAGTTTAATTTATGCTATAATTTAAAAAAGTATATATTATCCACACATATACTGAGGCAAAGAAAGTCAAGTAGATGTTGTTTTTCAACTCAAATATTGCAAAGTAGTTTTCTTTACTGTCTATTAATCTTTGTGCCCATCATTGCATATAGACAATTCAGTGTCACCATTACTCAGACACCAATAATCAGCACTGCTAAAGAGTAAAACCAAGTTCAATGAAATCAGCTATGAATATAATACTTTCAAAATCTGGTACAGCAACCATAAATCTCTAATACAAAATAGTAACATACTGTTTAATTGGCAAAGAGAAAGGATGCCTCCCTTATCCCACACAACGATGAGTCACTGAAGCATTTCCTGCTTTTAGATTTCATGTATGTATTTTTCACATAGAGCCCATCATTTGCGTCAGATTTTTTAAAATATACACTCATAATAAGAGTTAGCTTTATCCAGACAAAAATAAATGAAATAAATTATAATTTTATCCAATTCATCACTGCAGCATAGAGAAATTATAGGGGCATAAACCAGAAATAAATGAGAGTGAATAAGTAAACATATTCATAGACTTAAGTACAATCAGTACTGCTGTGAAAAAAAATACAACAAAAACCTGATTGGGAGCTTTGTATAATGAAAATAATGATTATTAATTCTGTCTTTGGAAATAAAACATTGTGTTATCAGTTTTACCAGCAACCAAATGTAACATCCTTCCATCTGTTTTGGTTTTTTTTTTAGTATGTAAAAAAGATTTTTCTAGTCCTTAAATTAATAAAACATGACACAGATAGCAGAATCTGATCTCCATGCACACTTGAATAACATCACATGATACGTGGATCACAGAGGAGCTGCTTTTCTCCCTGCTGTAAATCTAATGAGAACTGAGTTCAACTCTAACCCAGCTCTTGAAGTAACTCTGTGGAACTTTTTCTATCTACAAAAAAAACCCTATAGTTACTTTCTCCTCATAATAATTTTTGTGATTCTCACTTCCACAGCTCAGATTCAAGAATATTGGACATGAAAAACATTCTTGAAATCTATTTAACATGAGATAACTTGTACTTTAATCACCATGCATTCTCAATAAGGAGACATGATACTACTCCTAAAGGTCCATTCAGAGTTAGAGTTGTGAAGCACAGAGGAAACACCAGTAGAGAAAGAGAAATGCTTGGTCACTGATTTCAGGAATGAACTAAACTACGCAATAGTCTGGAACTCAAAAGCACATTTCTCTCATACAACACAGGCTCCCCTGGGAAGTGGTCACAGCACCAAGCCTGTCTGACTTCAAGAAGAGTTTGGACAATGCTCTCAGGCACATGGTCTGACTCCTGGGGTGTCCTTTACACAGCCAGGAATTGGACTTGATGATCCTGATGGGTGCCGTCCAATTCAGCATAAAATAAAATAACTACAGAAAGAAGCTATATATTTTAAATAATTTTCACTCCATTGCCTGCTTTGCTGTGTGGCTGAGTGATCCTATTATCCTTACCTTGTATGATTTAATAAAATATTAAAGGCATGCATATGGCAAATCAAGATAATGCTATAACCACAGTCTAAATGCAAAAACTAAATAAAATTTAGATTCTTTCTTTTGGAAATTAGTTTGACTTTTCTGGCTCTTTGTAAAAAAATTTAAAACAAAGAACACCAGAAGAAAAGCGTAATTCATAATTTTAAACAGGTAACTTGTCTCCACTATGTAGATCTACATTTAAAATGTAAAACCTACCCAGAATAATTACAGAGAAAGCTGATAGTTTTACACTCTGAAACAGTGTTTCCAGTACCTCAGAAGGAAATTAAAAAACAAATATGAATTCAGTTTTCTGTATCTAAGAATCCTAGTGTGAAACAGGAAACCAATAATGGAAGAGAAGATACAAAGCCAAATTTAAAATAACTATATGAGCCTTTCAAAAATGTTATTAAAATAAATTTTAAGAAAGCATTTATACCTCCCATTTTATAAGTTGATTACTAGGAGAAGCAGAAGAAAAAATTTCACTTTTAAAAGAAAACAGCATTTGCCAAATGGGAAACTTCAATACTGAGCTCCTTTGGCCTTGAAAAACGGGCTACTAAACAGTCAGTGCAGAAAACTCACCCATTTTGTGCTTTATTAAGACAGGGAAGACAATAAAAGCCTGAAGCAGAGTAACTGTCTCCAAGTAATAGTAAATCAAACTACTAATATTAAAAAGTGTTTCAGTATCTCCACATAAAAAATGACATGCCCAGAAGACAAGAAAACATCACACTACTAAAATGTCTGCATGAATAAGCTTCCTTCCTAATATGACAGCAAATTATTTGAAGGCACTTTAGCACATGCAGTCAAATTTTGGATATTGGCATGATTTCCAGTAAAGTCTTCTCCAGTTCTGAAAAGTCTCATGTCAAGTCAGCTTAGAATTTCACCTGCCATTTACTCACATGATGACATTTTTCTGTTTCATACAGTAAAATTAATCTTCATAGAAAAGTGGTCCTACTCTTCCATTTTGAGATATCAAATGCTACTTAAAATCCAGCAACTTTAACTTTCACATAATTGTATTTTTACACTGCAACTTACTTTAACTTTTTTATACATTATTCCACATTTTAACAAATTATAAACTTTCTGGCAGTAGTGGCTGCACGCAGGCTAAAAAAGATTAACACAAACCCAAAACCCTGGAGGGGTTACCTTTTTTTAACTATTACGATTGGGGAAGTTATGAGATACTGAAAAGAGAGGTGAAAATAAAAAAGCCTTAAGCAAAATAACTACAGCTACTTCTAAGACTCTATTCTAAGACTGTAAGTCCTCAGAATTAGCCTGCACTTAATGTTAAAAAAACATCTGGTAAAGAAAAGTAACATCTAGGTGATTAAACATTTTTTTTTTAACTTTCAGGAATTTTATAAATTGCAAGCAACTAATGCAGATTTGATAAAAAATCTAATATGAAATTAAGATGAAATTAAATTTAGCAACCCATCACCTCAGCAATTATTATATTTTTTACAGTCGTTTCCTTGAAAATCACCACAGTTACTACAGCTGCATTACTCAGAAGTAGAAGTTATCTGTGAAATAATAGCAAAAAAAGTCCCAGTGCTGATTTGCATGGAGAAAATTCCATAGCTGTGCTGGGTTTGCACATCTGTTGCTAAGTCACCGATCCTCCTCTCTGAAAGGCTGACATTCTTCAACTCAACACTAGAAAAGCCACTTTTATAGGTAGAAAAGAGACTACTACTTCTTTACAGTTGTATCAATTATACTGGGTTTTCTGCACTCTAAGAAACAGAGAAGAAGGAAGAGGATAAGGAACAAGGAAAAAAGAAGATATTAAACTTTCAAAAAATCAAGTTTATCTATAAATCCAACTAAATGCAAAATGAGAAAATTCAGATATAGTGGATAACAACATGTTTTTGAAAATATGCATGGCCTCAGTTTATAGAACACCTTCCCAACTACTGTATGAAGGCCTTAGTAATTTTGATTTTTGTTGTCAAACTGCTACACCAGGCAACCACTAATTTACACTGTCTGATTACCTTTCAGGAACTGACCTGTTTGCCTTCCTGATAAAAAAAGAAACTTGTCTGGAACTGGCATAAATGAGAGGAGAATGTACTGTACTCTAAATGAAAGAAAAGGTAGGGATATAAACTACCCATATGAACACTTAATTAGGAGTTAACTGAATCATTTCTCATTCCTAATTTTGCATCCTTGTGTACCTCCTGCCTTCTCTTCAGATTTTGATGAATACATTATATATTTTTTAAGCTATGCACCTGGCATTACAAATACAAATACTCAAAAAATACAGCAAAGAGGCAGATCTGCAAAGAGGCCGATCTGGGCAGGATAAAAACAATCCATGCTTCCTACAGAGAGAAATGTCACTGACTACACAAAAGAGCAAACCTAGCCAGAGGGAAGCAGCCTGTAATATGCAATACATTTTCAAAGTGTTCTTAAGTAGTAGTATCATGACACAGAAGCACTGGAATTTTTTAATTAAAACAAATACACTAGAAAAAAATTTAAAAATAATCTCAGCCATACCAAGCAGACTATTATCAAACTTCCGCTCTCAAGCTAGTAGAGCAATTTTCCAAATCTCTGTCTAGCTGTAAATATGGTTGATATCTGGAAACTTTACCTCACAACAACTGGGTATTCAACACAATGTATATAAGCTGATCAGCTGCGTTTTAAACATCCCAAATCCTCACTGATCTCAGATACAGTTAATTTGTCTGATGGTAAAACTGTACCTGTACAGCAGCAGTGTAAACCTCAAGAGAGCAGATCTCTGAAAGCAAGAATCTGGATAAAGCCAACCCCAGGGTAGGATTCAGCTCGCCCTTATTTCAGACATCAATATTGTAGTTCACACACAAGACCAGCTTCTAACCTCCCACTGAGGTTAGTGGAGATCTAATCAATAGAGGCAACACAGTCTAGGAATCAACTACATTTCAAGCAAAGCATTTCTCAAGTGGCTGTCAGTTAGAGGTAGGACACAGCTTCCTAAACATACTTACCAGTGTAAGTTGTCATGCCATAACGTATGAAAAATATCTACCCAAAACAAGCAGATTTGGTGTTGAATGTGCAGGAAACCTGCATCCTTCTGAGAGGCAGGTGAGATGTCCCACCAAGACTACAATGATGCTAGAAACCTGTGTTAAGGCAACTGACTCCTGCATTCCACTGTGTATAATCAGCAGATATCTAGCTCAGAAGGAGACATCTTCACTGCAGGCACCAAAAAGCAGTTTAATTCTATTTTGGCAGCAGGAATCCAGAATCAGCATAACTGGATAACAAAATTTATCACTGACAAAGACTTCAAGCTAATTAAATAACCTCCACAGGTAATTTTCATTATCTAGGATTTCAAACCTTTTATTCAAATGAACAGAAAGCAGTGGGCTATTGTTAAGTATTTTAAAATAAATTTTAATAATTTTTGAAGACTACTGTTCATCTAATATTTTACTACTACAGAACTGTAAATGTGATCCAAGATCCTAGAGCAGCTCTTTCTGTGACCTTCAACACCTTCATTGCCTATTAGGATACGTAATCTAGGAAAAGAATTGTTACTTTTGGTTTTATTTATTAAAAAAATATTGAGGAAAACTCCTATGCATGCAGCTCACTTACAAATAAGAATTATCAATAACTAATGTGTTAGATATGTCACATTCTTGAATATTTGGATATGTGGCAGTACTAAAAACATTCCCCAATTATTCAATTCCTCAGCATGACAGTAATAGTTACAGAATAAAGATAATTAATAAATTCTCCTTTATTGAGTATTTTTAAGAGACTTTCAGCCAAATCCTTCCTGCTTTTCACAAGTAGATAGCTAAATGTAATGGCATTACAGCCAGAATGTCTAGGATTAGAATGATTTGCTCTGGTTAATACACATCTGTAACATGCAGTGTTCAGGCAGTATCTATCATTGCATTCTGTTGGTGCTGTCATTCAGTACTTCCTGTGCTAAGCTAAGCGCATCACTTTAAGCAAAGTTAAATCAATCTTTATTTTATAAGAGCAGAGAAAAAATATTATTGAACTGGAAATACAGCTTCAGAGACTTCTGCAGTGAGAACTAGAAGTTTCCACTCTGTTTTCAAGGTCACTTAACACTACTAATCACTCAAAACACACTAAGCTTTCTTTGGCATATGAAATGCATGTAATATTTCCTCTTTATTACAGAAGAAGAAAAATCAGTCATTTTAATATGTTTCCTAAAGTATGCCCACATAAGTATATGCTACGTGACTGAAGACCAGAGTTGGAATCTTCTGGGAATTCAAATAAACATAAAAAATTATCATCATGGGTTTATGATACACCAAAAATACTTCCATAGCCCTTCTACTGATGACCACTAGTATCAACTAATTCCATTTATTTATCTCCTTGCCTATAGATCCAAGGAGCTTTCAGATATTTACATCATAAACATTCTCAAAGGAGAAATGCTTATATTTTCTTCCTCGAGTGTTGCACTTACCCAGTCCTTTAGGAGTAATGCCACTGCTATCAGCAGGATTAACCACCCAGTAGTAGTATTTCAGCGTGTGCATTAACTGCAGCACCGTGCCCACTCTGCGTATGGTGTTGTAGATCGTAGCAGTCCCAATGAATTCAGCTGACAAGTAGGTGTACAAAGATAGCTGCACCTGAGGAATGAAATAGTTATCCACATAAATGTAAGTCCTGTATTAGTAACCTTAAATGGTAGGGGGGTTCCTAGAATATACTTTCGACATGATATAAAGGACTGAAAAACTAATTAACACTTCGGTTAGGGCAGGACTGGATTGGTACCTAGGAATGATTTAGGTAACAATAAACATATTGACTTCTTTTCTATTGTGACTTTTTGTACGAGAAGTACACATTTTCAGTTTTTAGGATGACACCACTTTTCACTTTGGTTCACATATCTCAACTATGATTACTTAGGAAAACAATTAATTCATTATTACTAGAGATGAATGAAAAAATTTTATAGATTTTATCAAACCAGAATACATAATAAAAATTACCATGAGAGCTTATGTTAATGTGTAACAAAACACATTTTGCCTGCAATTAAAAAAAACAAAATTTTATGCTTAATTTGTAGGAAAATGATGTCATGCAACCACTGAAAAAGGGACTGGGTTTCTTGAAAGTCTTCTAATAGAATTAGATGGAACCTTAGGCAATAATTTATCTTCTTTTAGGAACTTATAAAAGGTATTGGAGTATTTAGTTAAGCAGGGTATAGACTTCATGATCTAAAAAACCATTGCTATTACCATGTTAAAAAAACCAAAAACCTAAGTAGAATGTTATAAAAGAATACAGGTATTTAATTTTGTTTTAGGAGAGTCATAACGTTACTCAACTGTACTATTACCTTTGCAGGGGTATGTATCCAGATAGCAGGATTAAAAAGGATGTGATCACATAATTGCTTCAGTAGAGGTGCTCCATGAGATAATCCATCCAAATATTTTGCAAATGACAAAAACTGTTCCAGAACTGCTCTGGTTATATGAACTCTAGATGACTGGAGGAAAATAATCAGAAAGAAAAAAGATAAAGAAAAAATCTTCTTCTTTACTATAATTGCAGCAGAACTATGAAGCAGTATTTTCACCTGGCTCAGCATTACTAAATGCATGCAGCCTTGCATGTTTTGATGCCATTGAATATGAAGGCAACTCATACTTTCTAATAATATTAATGGTCTTTCTAACGGCTCTATTTAACAGGTTAAAATATCCATCAATAACTTTATTTTTTGGGTTTTTTTGGTATTTTGCTTAGTTGGGTTTGTTTTCATTTTATTAGAATCCAGTCAGGATCCTACATTTTAGAGCACAGTTCTTTGAGAACTTCATCTGAAGTTCTTATCTCTTCTCAAGTGAAAGAAGTGTTTTACTGAAACTGGCTGTCTCAGTGTGTGAACACACATTATTGGGACACTTGATTTCGTTTCTTAAATAGATATTTGATGAGGTTGGGTTCATGTTTTTCTCAGATTTCAGGAGTCTTTCAATTTCATAGCATATGCCATAAAATCCCTGTTGAGACCTGCTCCTATGTAAGAACATGGCATGAGGACTCTGACAAACTTATTTGTATACTAAACATTTGTATACTATACAAATGAACAAATAGGAAAAATCTCTAAATGTCCTTCTTGCCTTCTCCACAAAACATCAAGCACTGGAACAGGCTGCCCAGGAAAGTGGTGGAGTCACCATCCCTGAGGTATTTAAAAGATGTGTAGATGTGGCACTGTGGGACAAGGTTTAGTGGTGGACTTGGCAGTGCTGGGTTAACAGCTGGACTTGATCTTAAAGGTCTGCTCTAACCTAATCATTCTGAGATTCTATGTTTCAATTATTTTTAACACTGTAAGTACAGTCTGGGAATACAGAAATTTGTTATGTTTAGAACTGAAGTCTACTTGTCAGTAATAAAAGTTCACCCTGGATGCTGAATTTCCTTTGGCTTGTACATTGAAATTCACAATAAATAATCTGCAACTAATAAGACCAAAAATGCTATTTTGAAGTTCAAATAAAAAATAAAGCTTTCTGTCTTCTCTGAAGTATTTGATTACATACAAATGAACAACAGATACAACAGATAATTTACAAATAACGAAATTGGCTAAGAAACAAGGGATTTTTTCCCACCATGTGTGCCAACTGAATATAAGCATATATTGAAAAAAATAAAATCCATCATTTCGAAAAACTGCAGCTAAGTGAATATAATATAAAAAAACCACCCAGAAAACAACATATGTTTTAAGAATTATGCTGTGATCAATCGAAATCCTTCAAATATTCCCATGTCCAAGTTTAATGAACATAGCAGGTATTAGAAGAGCATGCAAATTTTCTTTTTTTTTTAAATTTCATGTACAACATTCCTAAATTGATGTATTCCACAGTGCTCTATTCAGGAGACAGCCCTCCATGAGGGTTCACCAGTCTGTCTGTGTCTAACTTACCAAATCAAAGCTAACAGCTTTGTAAATTCATTCTGGTTGTGTCACAAGAAAACCTACCCTTGGAAAAAACCACCACCTAGGGCTTGTTCTTTGAAATTCTAAATCACACTTGCTTAGTAGTGAAAACAGAAGCATAGAAAATTTGCTTTTAGGTATTGAGGGAAGGTATTTCCCTAGCTGCAAAGAACATAGGGAACAGAATAAGAGAAACTGTTTATCATTTTCTTCAAAATTCAGAACATTTTTTCAAAGATGATATTATGATTTTTATCTTCTTAAAAGCTTGCTATGCTGACCTCATGATAATAAAAGTCCAGTAGTAGATATTTAAGAATGTCAGAGCCATGAGCTTCAATAGTAGGACCATCACTATCTTAGTATAGCTGACAATAGTTTGCTCTCAGATTATTTCGATTATTAAACCCCAGTAACAGGGTGTCATGAGGCCAAGAGGTAGGTGATGTTCCTCAGACAACTGAACTGAACCTCAGTTTTGTGATAACTGCTCATCATGCCTGAAAACCAGCATGTACAGGGAATGCCCCTTCCAACTATTTCTTTCAGAAATTAAATTTTGTTACAGTTTTTCTTCTTCAAAACACAGAGCACCCATTTCAACAATTTCAGAATTGAGTCACAGAAGATTAATTTAACTTTTATTAACCGACAAACCAAAAAAAATAAATCTAAGTTATGATATTTCTGCTAGGTGTGTACAAATTAGAAACAAGAGAACTTTCCTAAGCAAGTTTTGGGGGACAGAAAGTGGAGAAATGAAAATAATTTGAAGCGATTCACAAACAGATCTAAAGTAAGAACATAAATGAGAGAGCAGAACCAACTCCAGAAAACTGATTCTTTGAATACGGGTATATAAGAGGATCAGAAAGATGAAGAGACTCCTGTAGACAACTTATAAAATATATTTTTATATATTTTTAATTTGCAATACTTCTATCACAAATTTATTTTATTCCACCAGCCCTTTGAGCCAAGTTATTGAAAGTACCACAACAACAACAGAAATACTAAGAGCAAAGATAAAAATCCTCCAAACATACCTTTTCAAGGAGATAGCCAATGACTAGAAAGCCTTTTCCACCAAGCATTTGTTCTTGCATGGCCACTGAACTCTTAAGAAGCTCAACCAAGAAAGCCAATAGGGTAGCACTGCATGTAAAGAAGAAGATTTTTTTCAGATAAAAATGCATCTATTGCTTTCTCAATAATCACCAGCTATTAAGTGGATAGAAACAAGCTTAAGATGGTGAACAATCCCTTATTTCCTATTTTTCCTGTTGACAAATTTGTCCAGTGATTTTTCACATATTGCAATGGTAGGAGTGGGAATTAATATTCAAACAAGCACTGTCAGTACTCCTGTTTGACCATGACTATCCCATGTTTTCAATATCCAGTCCTGGAGCTTGCAGTTCTAGCCACAGTTTTGGCAGCTGAAAGAGGCAGAAGAGTGGAATCCAGATGACAGTGCTAGAATGATGCAGGCAAGGGCCATGTCAACCATTTTACTATCCAGACTAACTATGATAAACAGCAAAATTTGCAGCCACTAAGTGTGTCATCATTTCACACTTTCAGTCCCTAAAGTCACTATTACCACAGAAATGAGGCATAAAATGTTTGAACATAAACATGAGCAATGATGCCCACCACAAACCACAGTGGAACAGGCTGGAGAGCTTCCTCCACACTTTCTAAAGACCAAACATGAGAATAATATCTGCCTGACCAAATAAAGGTTAAGGATTACTTATCATCCAGATAGGAAAGCACAGAGAGACTCCAGAGGCCACAAGGAAATCACTCAACAGCCCATCCCAGCAGTATCTCTAAGTGAAGTGTTCAGAAAGTACAGTGTTGCTCTGTCGGACACGAGACAAACAGGTAACTTAGGAGGTCAGCCAGACCAAGGCCGGGCAGAGAGCAAAAAGAGACCCAGCCTCTCTTTATTTTTATATTTATACTTTTTTACAGACAGTTATGGATTGGACAAAGAGGCTGTCACCTCTCAAATTCCATAGGTGAGAAATACAGTTCATCACATTTTCTGCCCTAGAAAGAAGAATGAAAAACAACATCTAAAGTATAAAACAGTTCTTGGTTGGTTATAGAAACATGGATTGTTTACACAAAATCCATGAGAACTTTTGTTACTGACTATAAACACAGCACTCTAAAACATCAGGGCGACAGTACAGGGAGGGAAAATGTTCAGTAAAAGTTACAGTATAGAAACATAAGAGATATGAAAGATTTCAGGGGATGGAATCAGCAAGAAAGTGAAGCAATGTTAT
This sequence comes from Drymodes brunneopygia, assembly GCA_013400955.1. NCBI lineage: Eukaryota > Metazoa > Chordata > Aves > Passeriformes > Petroicidae > Drymodes > Drymodes brunneopygia. The sequence continues at coordinate 756,143 of VZTZ01047394.1, read as the reverse complement.
GAAAACCAGTAGTGGAAACATATGACAGATCAATCCAGCACAGGGAAAAAATCATAATTGACTCTTGGGTAATGAGAATAAAATAAAAATACACTCATCTGTTGCTGAAAAACCCAAAGGAGAGGGAGAAAAAAAAGTGACAGAAGTGAATCATATAAAATTATTTTTCAAAAATCTCAAAAATGTAGATGACAACGCATTGTAGTGCATATACATTGCATACAAAAAGGCATTGTTCCTTTTCTAAAAATTAAATGGATGAAACAGTTCCTAGCTGTACAGACAAGTGTCTGCAACCACAAAAATTCTCACACAGGTAGCATGCATAGGCAAGGGTGAAAAGTGTGGCTTTTGCACCTATGAAAAAGTGACTTAAAGGAAATGTCCAACCTGCATGTGATACATTTCAACTTTACTTATAGTATCTAGTCATCTAAAGGTTCACTTGCTCTTCAAATAGAGTCTTTTACTTTGAAATAAATGTTGACATTGGTTAATCCATGCCAGCATCAAAAAATAATCAAAGTGCTGAGGAAAACAAGATTTATTCTATTTGTTGAGTAAGGCTGCCATACAAAAGAACACAGTGTAGCCGAAGTACATGCTGAGAACATGAAATAGTGCCTTGTCTTTCTTCATTGTTGAATGGTCATAATAATCCATCTAAAATCATATATAGAATTCTCCACAGAGCGTCAGCAATAAAAGAACACAGATAATATCCATTTACAGAACTCCAAAGCTTTTATCAAAACAGCCTGTCAAGCTGTCACATCAATTTCAAACCAGATTATATGCATCAATTTTTTCTTACCCCAACCAAAAGTTCCCACTGTATTTGTCATCTAAAATAAGAATCTTATCATTTTTACTACATGAAAATCCATAAGCAGCTAACATAAACTGTTGAAGATTTAAATTTAGATTTTTTAAAAAATTGAATAGGTGAAAGAAAATTCCATTTAGATAGACAGTGCTTACTACCATCTTCTATGAGTAACCTTATGACTTAGGACAACAAACCATTATGCATAAAGTCAAAAAACAGCACACATCTATGCAGAATTAGAACTTAAACTACAATATCAAATACTAATAACATTATATTGAGATGTCAAAAAATATTCTTAAAATGGATTGTAAAGATTTTTGTACCATGAACACAGCACCAGACTTAAGTTTATTTTCTGTTCTCACAAGTACTTTGTCAAAAGCCTTTACTTTGTATCACAGTTTACTTGTTCGTTCTATGAATTTAGATGTAAACTCATGGGCTAGAGTTATTCTTATCTCATATCAGTACAATCTATATGCAACTGTTAGAAATTCTGATAGACTCTGAATGCAAGTTGTAAGATACAGTGACACCATAACAATAAAGATTTTTCTCTCCCTCTAAGCACACATAAACCACATGTCAACTCAGAAATCATAAGTGACCAGTTTATACCTAACCATGCCACAGACACAGAAACAGACGAGCTGGTTCTATGTAAGAAAGACTGGCTCAAAAAAGTGTAGTAATTCAGATGCAGCCAGTGCCCAAATATCACTTTTTAGATATTAACCATCTTTATGTGGGCCAAGGCTGTACTAATTTATCCTGCCTGCCCACATTACCTTTGCACAGAGCTACCTTAGCTGCTACTACAAAGCAATGCCAGTGTTTCTAGTTTCAGGAAAATGTATTAATTTAGCCAATGCCTTTGTGAATGAGCTATGCTTTTACTCAATTCCAAAGTGGCTTTTAACATCTATTGATCCAGACACATAAAGATACCTCAATCCAACTCTGCAGAGTCAGCTCAGATCCGCAGGCAGTAACTTGAACTTCTAATCCTTCTGCATTATCCAAGATTGCCACCATAAATAATAGAGTTGACTGCAGTATATAGTAATTCAAATCTTGGGATAGCATATGTGAATGCATCATTACACCTTCAAGCACATTAAAAAAATCCAAGTACCAGAAAATGCAGCAGTTAAGGAGAACCATCTGGCAGGCACATTGAGGCACAATGAAGTTTGACATGAATACTGTATAGAACCACAGTACTGATAAAAATTAACATAATAATTGAATTTAACTAGCAGTTTGCTCACATTATTATGCAGGAAATGAAGTAAATAAAAGATCTATAATATCTTAGCTCACAGAAGAACTATAAAATCAAAATGGAAGTTTTTAAAATTCTCACTGCATTTATAGTACTGAAGGTATTACTACCTGAAGATGATCACAGATAGGCAGAAAACAGGTTACATGCTGTCTGTGGAGCTGGGGTTTTGTTTTTTTGGTAGTTGTTCTTTCTGGGGGAGGGGGGGGAGTTGTATGATATTTATGGTTTGGGTTTTGTTTTGTGGGCTTTTTTCCCCAGAGAGGTTGCTTAGACTTGTTTTGGGTGAAACTTCCTATTTGGAGGAGGAAGGAGGAATGACACTGCACTAAGTAACAGCAGTTGCACACAGCACTGGTTTCACGTGTAACGTTCTTCACCTTACATACTTTATACCAGAGAGCATCTCATCTGCCTGAATTCTCAGATAAACTTTCCCAGCCTCTTCAAAATTTCCCTTTCCCCACATTGTCAGACTGACCTCAAGCAAATATGTATCTAGATATAAAAATCCATACTGAAGTAATGTGTTTTTCCCCTCAGTATTGCATTCTAAGGATTTAATCTGTCTAATTTGGAGGACTGTATCCAGAACTTTTAACAGTTTCTAAGGATACTCAATTCATGTAGTCACCTTGGCAGCTGAACACAAATTAAACCTGAGGATTTGAAATATGAAAAGATTTATCAGCCAAAATAAGTTGCCAAAATAATTCTTTTTAAAAGGTTGTTGTTGACAGAGGGAAAATAATATTGATTATAAGACTGTTTTCTAAGTTGAACAATTTTTCAGACAGAATTTAACAAATTACCAGCAGCTAACATGCATCGGATTGCTGCACAGCACACATTACACTTGCAAAATTCTGTGTACTGCACACAAAATTTCTCTCCATTCTTTCCTATTTTCAACACCCCTAGATATAAAGGATCCTTCAGCCCATTCCTACATCTCGTCTATACCATGCCCTTCCTAGAACAGATCAGTCTGCAGTGGAGCCAGATACAGATAGAAAATGACATTATGTTTGTCAACTAACACTAAATCAGAGAACTGTGATAACTGCTAAAAATATAACTAATTTCAGGGAAAAAAATTCATTAGTTTTCCATTGCTAAAAAGCAGGAGAAAAAAAAGGTGATAGACCAAGGCATGATGATGTAGTATTTCCAATGGTTATGTTTAGAAGTACCTTAGAAGTCAGGAATTTGCACCATTAGCATAAAAGTGAAATTTGCCTTAGCTTTTTGTTTGTTTTGTTTATTCTATTTTATTTTTAAACTGCTATACAGATCAATTTCTCTAGGCTCCTCAGAAGATAATTTTCTCTGTCAGATTTGCCTTAATATAAGTTTCATCTTGGATCTTGTATTACACAGTTATCTGGATTCGGTTTTATAAAAGGCACCTTTAGCTAAGGTAAGGCATGTTGCTTTGGAGATCTAAGTATGACTATTAATAACAGACCATTTAACTTGAAGAGTCTATATAAAAGAGAATGATGAAGGCATTTGTTTTGTCTGATTCTCTTGGGGAAAGAATCCTTCATAAAGATAAGAATCCTTTATTTGTATTTTCAGCTTCTCTAAAATAATACAAAAAGGTTGTATGAATAACTCCGTCACAGGTTATTACTATGATAAGTATTGAAAATTAATCTTAGCAAAAACAGATAAAGTGGTATTAAGGAAAATCATACACCAAAAATTAATGTTTCCATGAGCTACAGCTATGGCAGCTCTTTAAAGCAGTTCCTTAGCTTCCAGTTCGTTTTTTTCTTTCTGTAAGCTTTTTGGAGAGAAAGGGGAAGTGATTTCTTTCTTATGCCTTTTCAATTCTTTTCTCATAACACATGATGAAGCTAATAAGACTACTAATCATGTTTCATTTAAAAACGTGAATCAGCTGAATAGGTGTTGTACAAGAGAACTAGAGGCAATTCACCTCTGCTCACAGGCAAACCATTTTGGGACACAGACTGCAGTAATAAATCAGCCAAACTTAATAGTCCCTGGATCTTCTGGAGTATGCAGAGGTACAGCAGTTTAGGAGTTTACAACAGATTTCTACTACATGATGTAGTGGCTGTATTTTCATTATAAACTATTGTCCAGGCAGTCTGATATGGCAAGTCACGTTCTGGGTGTCACAGTTTGGGAAAATTCAAGTACAACTGATTTTATATAGGCACAGCTAGGTCACACTAGTGACATGAAATTTTAGGAGCAATATCCAGCATTCTTCCCTTCAAAATGCAGAGAGAGAGGGTTACCAGCACTCAACAATGCAAAATCTGAATTTTACACTGCCTAACCAGCAATGGACTGTGACCTTGGCTCTCTATCAGAGGCACAAAAGCACATGTAACAACCTCAGAAAGGATTACTTCCATACCTACTCTCAAGTTTAAATACCTGTGCCAGCTATGACAAGAAAATTATTGAGAGATAGGATGAGAGGACAGGTTAGGAAGGGAGGATACTACACGACCTTCATCTTATTTGCTGTCATGACCTTTAAGATAAATTCAATTAAACTAAAGACAATAAGAATTATTGGAAACTCATAGATTTTTCATATTGAGCAAATAAATAAAATCAGTACATCAAATTCTTATTCCTGTCAAGCTGTGCTGTTTCATATCTGTAGAAAATGATTGGAAAACTGCCTATTTCTTATCAAACTATAAATTTCTAAAAGTAGATGCTCAGTTACACCTGTCTTACCTACGAAATATAGATCATTTTAGTAATTTTTTTTTATGTTCAGATGATGGGGTTTTGGGTTCTGTTAATAAAGCCCTCCTAATTTTAAAACATTCCAAACAACAAATCAAATAATTTGAACCCTGAGCCTATTAAACAGATTTTTATGTTTGCAGGAGAAAAAGAGATGAGAAGGATTCAGAAAAGTAGTAGAACTGGGACAGCCCTCTGTTGCTGCTCTAGATATACTTTTACAGGTAAGACAGGTATATAACTGAGCATCAGATACAGTTTGACATAAAGAGAGAAAATAATCCAATAAATAAAGGGGAACAAGGAAAGAACTCATTAAGTGTATCACTTCCCTTATTCTACTCCTCAAATGAACCCTTTCATGTTTAGCACTCTTTCCCCATTACCTCCTTTCTTTGATCCCAAAAATATTTTATTCTTTTATTTGCCTACTTCCTTGTTCACTTCCAGCATTATTGTTCTTGATACCTATATACCATTAAATAAAATATGAGAAAACATACACCAAGACCATGTTAATTCAACATATAAATTACATCTTCTCAAGCAGCCATTTGCTTAAATTTTTTTCAATATGTTCTTGAGTTAGAATCTCATCCTCTTGCATTATGCATTTGTACAATCATATAGCACAATGAATTACAGATCTATTTTTAGAATATAATCTAATTATAGAAGAAATGCATTGACTTATTCAAGACCAATTCTTCTTTTCTACTTACAGTTCAACTAACTCTAGAAATGTTCTGTACATTTTCAATTAAATATTATGAATGTTCACACTCGCTGGGTAGACCACACACTTGGGAAGAATTAGTCTTTATCTCAGCTTCTAAAACTTACATTAAATTAGCTCTTCATTTTTAAACAGATCTGGTTATTGCTTTGTCATCTATTACAGATTCAGCTCATTAATGAATTTAACATACATTTTATTCCTATGTGGAGACACATGCACACATAAATTTCCTTAAATTAGAACAAAGCATTTTTGTCTGCTGCTTTGCTAGTAAATAAAAACATACAGGGATTTTCTTTCCAAGCTTATTTCAAACCAAGCATTTCTTTGTCTATTTCTCTTACTTTACATCCTGCAAAAGAGACCTAAAAAAATAAATATTCCACATTAGTCAATACACAACTAGCTTTTCTGTCTTTCAAATTTGTTGGCAACTTTAGTATTAGTTAATTTTTTTTTCAGGTAACTAAGTTTTAACTGAACTATCTAACGCAATAAGAAATATTCAGAATAATAAATAGAAGAATATTCTAGGCGTGGAAAATAAGCCACAGGCTCTGCATTACGCACCTATTTTATCAATCCATTCAAATAGAAAAGTCAGCTTATCTTGTCCCTAAACACTGCTTCCTAGTAGGCTTTAATTACAAATAATCCTACAGGGAAACACCATACGAGTTCTTCAGCATTACCTTTCCAGATTTGTTACCCCCAAAGGTTTAGGCCACATATTTTTCTGGAGAAGTTTAACTGTCCTCTGCTGACTCTGGGACAGGAGCCTGCTGTGACAAGCATGTGGCAAGAGATCTTTGCAAAAATAACTATAGCTGAGCTAGCTTTGAGAAAGGAGTCACTATCCCCAGAGGTATTTAAAAGATGTGCAGATGTGGCATTTAGGGGCATGGTTTAGTGACGGACTTCGCAGTCCTAGGTCAATGGTTGGACTCCATGATCTTAGAGGTCTTTTCCATCCTAAAGGATTCTGTGATTCTAAGTCAGCATGGGTACTGACAGGCTCCTAGGTGGTCCCTTTCAGGCTTCCAGGGGAAGCATTAATCTAACATTCATGAAGGCCTTTCAACTTAGAGATGTCTTCCATAGTAACAGAGGAGAGACTTCATGGGTCCCAGCTTAAAATTGTCTCGGGGTGCTCCCAGGAACTGTTGCAATTGAAATATGGCCACAAAATACCTGATTATAGCTCTATGACTTCCTGACCACGTATTAATTAATTTTTGAATGCTATGAAATATCAATTCAAATGACACAGACTTTGAGAAAGTAAACAACTCACTCTCAAGTGCACTCTCAATTAAAAGCATATTGATTTCTTTCAGAAGTTGGAAGAACCATCATAAAACTACGTTTAAAGACTCTAGAGTGATTTGAATTCATTATTTAATCATATCAGTTTTATGACAATTCCACTGGGAATCTCATCAGATCAATAAAATTAAAACATTGCACAGTAAACTACTTCTAAAAAGAAAAATATTTTTTTCAAATTATGAACATAGATAAAATGTAGAAAAAACTAGAGAACATTCCCACAAAAAAAAGGGAAAAATATTGTAAGCTTAATTTAATTTTTATCTTGGTTAAAAGAGGCTTACCAAACTGTTGTTTCCACCTGACTGTCATGCAGCTGTCGATTGTCTAACTGGGCAAAGAGAGGAAAAAGAACCTGGATCCCTCCGATGGAATGAATTGCACTGTGAATGGAGTGGGTTACAATAGCTTTCACATCCTAAATATATAAAATAAAGGAAAAACCACAATTAATCTCAATTCTAAAGGACAGGTAAAATATAATTCTGGAGCACTTTAGCACCAAATTGAGTACAGACTTTTTAAAACTTTGTTTCATTACTTATACTTCAGTTATAATCCCTGTATTTAAAGGCAAACATTAAACAGAAAATTTTCAGTATAATGCAAACTGTGCCTTATAGTATGAAGTCCATATTTCTTATGGAATATTCTTTTTCTTGCTTTAGAAAGGGAGCAAAGAAAGAACAGTTCAAGTGAAAGTTATATTAAGAGCTGACAAAGCACAAAATAACCATCTCTGTACATTAGCAGACAAATCCTCGGTGTGATGTTCAGCTAAAAGTAATCACAGAACATCAACATAGAAGCACAAACCTGAAGCATGAGAGCATGGGGGGAGTGTACAAAAATTGAAGGATTCTCCTTTGGTGAGGATTCAAGGCATAGCTGAGCATCGGTGGCCTTGGCATTATAGGTAAAAGCGATGCTACTTGCGAGTTTCCCATCGTACAGCACTTGTTTATGGTGCTCAGCCAGATGAATGTCACTTTCGGATTTAAATTTGAATGTGCTCTGAAAAAAACCCAAAAGTTTTCCAAAGTAATTAATTTAGACAAATTCCTTGCTACAAAATGTGCAAAAACTACATTGGACTTGAGAGGGAATAAACTGTTAAACTTTGCTTGCATTTACCAGAAGCCTAATGCTACTGAACAATGAGATAGATTTCTTAATTTACTCTACACCACATCAATGTGTCAGTACAATATTTGGTATTTTATGTATCATGTCTCCTTTCAGCATCAGTGTTTACAAGTTTCAGAAGTAACTATCTTCAAAAAAGTAACATTAACCAGCCATAAATATGATAAAATAAAAATTAACCATAAACCACATTAAAAATAAAGAACAAATTAAATGCATTGCATTTTAGTTCATATGAACTCACTCAAATTAAATATAAAATGCTATACCATGTGATTAAAGGAATAGTTGTTTTTGAACAACATTAAAAACCATGCTTCATTAACAGACAGGAGTCTGTTAATAGAAACAATATAATATATTGTTATATTGTCTGTAATATAAACAAGCCACTTAAAATAAAATTCAAAATAAATCATAAATGCCACATTTCACATTAATTATTCTCAAAGTCAGAGCTTTTCCAAGGAAGAATGAAGACTTTTGTTATTTTTAAACATATCATGATTCATATCCGATCTAAAATTAAGTTTTCTGGCAACACTGACAAATCAATAAGGCAGAAGATAGATTTCTGTCTTTCTGCAATGCGTTGTCAGATTTACTTGGTATGTAACTGTTGCATACAACAACCATTTAACACTGGCAAAAAGACAACTTGTAGTAACACAGTAACACAGTACAGTGCTGTACTGATACAAGGAAAGCAAATTTGCTAGAAATGACAACAATTTAATAAGATATCTATCTATGTAATATTATTTCTAAAATATTTACTCAGTTTAAAATCATTTATTTCTGAGGTTATACATTAATCATTTCCCTTGCTTTCACTGCATATAGTGATCAAAATTCTCTTTATCCCTTTGGTCCTATCGCATCTCCCCTTTCCCTCCCCAGTATGAAATCCTGTATCATGAAACTATTGAAAGTACCAGCACTGGGGTTTTTGTTATCCATGTCAGAATTAAAATGGACAACTTACAGACTATCATGTGCTCTTTCCAAACAAATTAGAGGTTTCTGCTGTTTGTGTAACCCCACAAACCCCATCCAACCTTTTCAGAGCTCACAGGGCTGATGGAAACCTTGAAAAATTTCTCTTGATTACAGCCAAAAAATGGGAAAGCACATGTGCTCAAGTGACTGACACATGGCAGTATAAGGTCTACTGACTAGCACCCCTTTGTATGTGGGCCATAAGTTGAACAGACTGGACACCTGACTGGAGCTGCTGGAACCCTTGGAGCACATCTGTCGGTCAGGACTGACCCAGCCCTGGTGATGTCCAGCACAAGGGAGGCTGTAGTGCTGAAAAGCTGCAACACACAGGTACCATAACAGCAAACACAAGCAGGAAGGGCAAATGCATGTGAATAGCAAGTCTGTGGTTCAATCTGCATTTGACAACGAAGGATACTATCTTTAGCTGCACTAGGAGGGATGTTGCCAGTAGGTGGAGGAAGGTGCTGCTTCCCTCTACTTAGCATTGGTAAGGCCACAGCTGGAGTTCTGGGCTCCCACTGGGAGCCATGGACTTACTGGAGAGAGTAAAATGAATGGCCACTAAAATATGAAGGGACTGAAACTTCTCTCATATGAGAAAAGGCTGAGAGAGTTAGGACTCTTCAACCTTCAGAAAAGAAGCAGCAGAGGGGATTTCATGCATACATAGCAGAAGGAAGGTTAAAAAGAAGATGAAGTCAGACTTGTCTCAGTGGTGCCCAGTGGCAGGACACAAGTCAATGGGCAAAACAGGAACACAGGAGGCTCCCTCTGAACATCAGAAAACACTTTTTCACTGTGAAGCTGCCCAGCAAGGTGACAGGATCTCTGTCTTGGGACATATTAAAGAAACTTGTCAGGACATAGTCCTGGGCAACTGGGTCTAGGCGACCTTTTTTGAGCAGGGAGTTTGGACCAGAGGACCTCCAGCTTCCAGTTGCTTCCTACATCTTCAACCACTCTGATTCTGTGATTTGCATTTGGGTTAGGAGCACATTTTGTAGGGAAACTCCCAGTGATCCCCAATTATTACTCAGTTCATACTGCAAAGCTGTTCAGAACCAAAGAGACTTCTTTCAGGCTGAAACTCTAATACCCTGCAATTGATGGTATTCATTCAGCTCAAAGATCAGACTACAACCAATCCAATGTAAAACCACCAATATAACACACTGTGAGTATTCAGTCCTCAGCACTAAAAGTTTTAATCTAGAAATGTGTTCATATTGTGCTACACTAACTTACTGAAGTAGAAATTCCCAAAGAAGGAATATTATGCTGAGAACTTGAGAGCTGGCTATCTGTTGATATGGCTGCCTACATTTCACTTATCAGGAAATGACTGCTACAGATAACAGATTTGTCCTGAGGAAGGTGACGTGTATTTCACCCCAGAGGGCATTTTAACTGTACATAGAAATCTCTGTGCACTTTCCGCAGAGGAAAAATAATTTAGTGATTTCATTGATTTCCAAAGATATCTACATGATGCATGTACTGTATTTTAATGTTTTACTACATAAAAACACTTGCTCCCCTGAAAATCTTTCATGCCTCTCAGCTTTTTTCGGATTCCAAAACTCATAAGGTTTTTCCACTATACAGTTTTTCATAACTTTGCTGTTTAAATAAGTCAAAGTGTTTACACATAAAATCTTGCCATTTCATTACCATGAAATTTTGCCATGTTCTAAACTGCTTAAAGTTAAATCAATTTTATACACAAATTTTGACATTAATCTACCTCCTCATTGTCAGTGTTTAATATGCCACAAGAATTTATCAGAGATCACTATGTGAAAGTCCGATACAAATAAGTTATGATTCAAGATAATACTACCTCATATTATTTGGAGAAAAAACAAGAATTAAAGGAAAATTCTGCCATTAAAGCCTAACAGAAGTGATCATAAATTGGAAATTCTGGTCTTCTACCCAAAAGATTATTATAACAGAATGGAAAGAGAAGCTACAAATTCTGATATATGATACTCCTTTATTACTAACATTGATCTGCAGAAAGAGAAAAGAAATTCAGTATATGCATACTGTACTGGGGACTTGGGAAAATACATCCACTGGAGGGTAGTACAGGTTGTTGTGCAACTCTGCAACTCTGAGGTCTGGCACAAGGAGTGTGAGGGCATCAAGACAGAAAAAAAAGAGCCTTGGATTTAATATATTCTATATAAGGTAAAAACATATATACAAAATCCATATAAAGTATGTTTGTTGCTCCTACAGGAATAGGGAGGAACAGAGAGAAATGAGAATTACCCCAGCACTGTATTGTGCAGTAAAATAATCTGTGCTTGATCAGGAGCACTGCTTGAATACCAGCAGCTCTCCCCCTGCCTTGAGCAGCAAGACTCCAGCTTTTTGATTTACTGCTCATTACATTTTGCCCCTGTAGATTCAGCAATCATACATAAAATATTTTCTTGTACTATATAATTTGTTTAAGAAAATTTGAATTTTTGGTGCTATTTTGTGTGTGTGTGCATGAATGAGTGTATTCTTACTCCAACCTTCTTATGTGACAAAAAGATTGGTATTGCAGCCCTGAACAAGAGCAAACTCAGATGCAGCAACATCTGGAATAACCCGGTAACTTGCTTTGAAATGCCCATGAGAGGGTCAGGAGGAGTGGCACAGATTTGACAGGGCTATTAGAAAAGGGCTTTGAGAAACATCCTTTTATAAACAGCAGCAAACACTGCTATCAGATGCATCTCTTCCTCTCACATTACCTTCCCTGCCCCTCCATTCTGTTTATCAGCCCCTCGGGATCCCAGTGCAGACAGGCTTTCCTCTCTTTGCTGCCTGGGAATGAGGATAGGCAGCAGAGAAAGAACAGTGAGAGCAAGGATGCTGCCCTCATTTCCTTTTTCTTTCTTCAGTCTCTAACAACTGAGAAGATCCATGGAGTAGGTAAAAGTCCTGTTCAGCAATGGCAAGGCTCAAAATGAGCATGCTTTATTACAGATAAAACCTGGGAATGCAAATATTGAATCGCAATATAGTTTCTATTAAATATAGTTTCAAATTTCAAGATACATTACAGATTAATTTGGGAAGACTTAACGGGGAAGAGACAAATCATATGGTTCTATTGACAGTATATTTGCCTCTCTTCCCCTCTTAAAAATTTGATTATGAGTAATTTCTTTGCAATATCTACTAAGAGTGTCAGTTTCTCAATATTGCTACTCACACAATGTAACTATTTTTTAAAAAAGCCTTTTGCTACAAGTGAAAATTTAGTATTTCAAACTAAAACGTCTATTTGCTTAACAAATAAACTTTTATATTAGGGCATGCTGGTTATAACCAAATGCACTCATAAGAACATGCTGAGCAAGATCAGCATGGAAGAATTATGAGCTGTTTCTATGTTAGTACACTCTGTATAAGCATGTTATGTGCAATAAATAATATAAACACTATACATAAATATATAATTATTTGATATGTATAATAAGTAAGACCCATTTTAATGACTTCTCTAGACAATCCTAAAACTTGCTGCTTCTACCTGTACCACAGAACAGGCGTGGGATAAGGTGCAAGAGATTCATTTTTATTTGTAGATCAAGCTCTCCCTTTTCCTGAACTTTGTGGCTTTGGTGTCATTTGCAACATTATATACTATGTATATTCACAGATATGTGCAAACAGTCCTGTATACTGAAAGATTATGCAGATTTCTCTGTATTCCAGAGGTTTTAATGGCAGTCATTGTAGACTGGGGGCATTATGAATGATTGCAAGGGCAGCGGAATGAGAGGCAAAATCACAGTCTCTTCTCATGAGCAAAGTAGGTAGAAGAATGGTCACTTCCCCTAAAGAATCAGATCCTCAGATATAATGGACCAAAGTATGAATTTTAAATCAAAGGAATTGCCATGTACTGTCACAGGAAAGAAAAAATATCTGTATGAAGACATTTTCAAAAATTCTCAGCTATTTTGAATAATCCTTCTTAGGGAGGCGTTCACAATTCATCTAGGGTCTTTTTAGGAAAAGTTAAACAGTTGATTTTCCTCCCTGGCTAACAGTACCAACAATTAGAATGAACAGGAAATGTAGTGAATTAATAAAGAAAAGTCTCTGAAAGGCCAGTTTGCATCAGAAAGTTGGGTAAGAGCAAGAACATGATCTCTAATGTTCAGCAATACAACCTACATGTCAATTGAGGCTCCCTTAGACTATTAAATCCCATACTGAAGTATTCTGAGCTGATGGACCTTTGCACCAGCACAGAATCTGAAAGGATTTACAGAAATAACCTCAAATGAGATATGAAACAGGCAGGCTTTGAGTGAAAGCTACAGTTGGTGCCCTGAAATCTCTAAATTACAAGACATGGTTCCTTTTTTGTTGTGAGTAGATCTTGCATTGGAAAAAGGTCAAAAAAAGTCTTCTGTTTTGTCTTATTTTTCGGGGGAATAAGAAAGTCAAAAAAATAAATGTTGTTATTTCTAGGATACTGCCCTGGGAGCCTGTTCTTATAAAATGGTATTAAATATTAAAATATACTTGCAGATTTTTAGACAAGGAAAAAAACTCCCTCAGAGAGCAAGGGGGCATTAACTGTTCTGCGTACATGACCCAAACTACAACCACAACACATGAAAGAAGAATTTCCCCAAAATATTAAATATATCTGACATTTTAAAAAAATCATTAAAATCTACAGGTGTGCAGAAATGTGGTTTAAGGGGAGCCTATGAATCAAACAGGGCACTTTGACAAGTGTAATATGATTAGTGCAGTAACTATTGGAAATGTCATTTAGCATGAAAGCTCATATCCTTATCGACCCCTTCAACACTCCACAAATATTACATAATAATTTTCACTTCTTGAAACACATGAAAGCCTTATTCCTATTTGATATCACTTCAGTATGATTCCACATACTGGAATCCAGTAATTTTCAAAGTTCATAAAAGTTTACTACAATTATTATTAAGAAGCATAAGGCTACATGAATATCTTTTGTATGACCAAAAAATATTTGCAGAAATATTTGTCCAAACAAAATACTGTATTAAATTTGGAATAAAATACTCCTTATTTGCACAGGTGGTGGGCATTTCTTAACTGACAAAATATTTTTAGTTTCAAGCCAGATTTTAACCATCAACCATATGCAATAGACTTCTTCTCCAAGTAATCCTGACATATATGTGGTTATTTACACTACATAGATACATACCATAAAAGATATTTTCAACTGTCCCTGTCATTCAAGTGCTAGCTATAATAAAATGATTAAGAGTATGCATTTTCAACACACAAAATTAATACTATTAGAATCTAAATCTTGATTTTTACTTGTGGCTTTTAAAAGTTTTTATTTTCAGAGTATATGGTATATATTGAAAAGCTGAAAGTCTACTTTGGATGAAACCACAAATTTCAAAAATTAGAAAACAGAATACTTGGGAATAACTGATAGTATTAACTGAAATTAATTTTTGGTTACCTAGGGTTAGATTAATTTTCAAGTATTATCCACTGAGGAGTTTCTGCAGATTTCTGTGAAGTATCTGTGCTATTTTTCTTGATGAAATAATACAATACACAGCCATTCCAAGACATGTGTCTGACTAGAGATTCAAGTTTATGCATGCACCAATTATTTGTCCTATCTGTACCCTCAATGTTAGTGACAAAGCATGAGTAAAAAGTTCAACTTCGACTTCAACAAGACTGTCTGAAGCTATGAATTTGAACAGAATTGGTTTATTATGCCTTGTTGAATGTTAATCTGTCTTAATTCAGGTTTTTAAACACAAACAGTAGAGAAGAAAGTTTTTTCTCTGGTATTGAGTGCACCAAATACAAAATTTCTCTAATCAGATTATGACCCAAAGTAATAAATTTCACACAGAAATATGTTTCAGCTATGCTTTAAACAAAACTTTCATATTTTAAAAAGATGGTAGAAAATTAGGGTTAGTTAGGATACTTGACGAAATAGTCTTGTGTTTGTTGCTGAAAACAAATCACATGGAGAAATCTACGTCATCCTAGGAGGAATAACCACATGCGTATATATCTTCCAATTATGTCTTTCAATCATTTTCTTTTTCTAGTCTTGTGCTTCTTCAGATCCGGCATTACCTTATATCCAGGTCCTAACTGATGTATTGCAAAAATCTGCGCTGGGTTGAGTGCTTCAGTGAATACATACACTGCTCCAAGCTGGCCACAGAACACTCTATTTGCATCAGCAGTCTCCGAAGATCCAAGAAAACATTTATCATAGCTCTGTATCAGAAAGAGGCAGTTAATAATGAAATAATATTAATGCACAGCTACTGAAGCCACAAATAAAGGGAGGCTGTAATTAAAAAGATAAACCAATCATTATCAGTCTTTTATTACTTCCTTGTGGTGAACAACTTCATTTTGAATATCATAGCATTAATTGTTTTAGAGGTCCATATGACTGGCTGCTAGGATTTGTTTCCTATTAATTGGTCAACATAGAACAGAGAAAATTAGAATAGCACACTCAAGTACAAAATAATCCCTCCTATTGCCTTCTAGGAATATGACACATTTGAACTTCCTTGTAATTATACTCAGAACTCCTACTGCTAATACACAAGAACACATGCAGAAATGCCCTCTTTTTTCACTGTTGTGCCAATAGAGCTAAACACCTCTAGAAGAAAAAAAATAAACAAATACAGATTTTTCTAATTTGCAGCTGTTTCGTAGTTTCCCTCTCTGACCATAGCCTATAATGACTCAGTTTGACCTTAAATCCTCTTCTGCCTTCTTCTCTACTCCCAAGAGTTGTTATTTTCCATTCCTTCTTCCCTCCCTTCTGCTGTTCTCCATCTGTCCATGTCCTATTATTTCAGATTAGAAGTGATTTTATGGCTATTTTGCAAGGATTTGGTTATGTTTTTCAGGTGCTTCCAAAAAACCTGTCTGGAACAAAGACCTGAGAGACCAGAAAACATGATACAACACAAAAGGACAACAGGAAGAAGCTCCAGGATCTTTGAAGGTTATTCTCTCAGCTTCCTTGAGTCATGTGTACTTCATTGAATGCAAACAAGGATCTGACATCACTTTTTGAGCTGAATCAGCAAACGAGTAAAACCTGCATTAGTAAACTCGTTTTTTCATCTGGCTTAACTGCTGAGTTTTGCCTTAAGGAAAACTTTTGTCAGTCTAGAGAATGAAATCAAATATGATGAACTGTTACAGCAACTGGTCTAGGTAGATAGGTTACTAACAAGGAAAAGGGGACTCAGGTGTAAGGACAGACAAAGATCTGGAACTCAGCTTTAAAAACAGGTGAGGGAAGAAGTATCCAGGATTTTTCTTTCATTTATCCTTCTTTGATTTACCTCTTTTAATTTTTTCCCTTGGAATTTCTATTCTTTTAAGCCATTTTGACAAAATTAAAAAACTTCTGGCAAAACCCTTCACCAAAACTGATTGATAAAGTCAGATCCAGGATGTACAGTGCAAAAGACAGGTTTTGCAGTGTACATCCGACCCCTTTGACTCCTGGTAAACTTAATGGCAAAATTTTATAAAAATTTTCAGTTACTTTATTCAAGTCCCGCTTAGCCTTGAAAACTTTCCTGACACTGTGCCATTACTGTCAGAAGGTGTTAGATCAATTAATGTTGAGCAATTGCCATTTTCAATGGTTATTTGAGGAACTTGTCTGAGCTATTGATGCCACTTTTTTCCTAGTTGATACTTAAATATTCTGAGATCACATTCATGCCTGTTTTCCTGGATTCCTCTAGTAATCATTAATTGTACAACAGCTATTGAGCTATTGTAGCTCTCAACAGATTCTGAGTTCTAATTATAGTTAAGTTCTAGGTTTGTTAGCCTCTAGTAATTTCCTTTTCTGTCTTTTTTCATTCTTCTCAGTTTACACTTTCCCATTTCTGGCACTTCATTCTTGATTAGGTGTTTCTATTATTTTTAATTGGGGGGGAGGACTAACTCCTGATTTCCTGGTAATTTTATCCACTTCTGTTCTAGATGCCAAGCAATCTGTAAACCTGATTAATTAATTAATTAATTTAGAAATCAGCACCCAATACTCATAGCTCATTTGGTCTTCCTCCAACTATCTCACATTTCCACAGTTTTAAACCTGACAGACACCAAGTTTGCTTGCCTATTTTTGTACATCTCTGGTAGTATGTCATTAATAACTCCAAGACAAAGTGGTTGACAGATCTAGTTCACTCATCCCTTGGCCCAAAACCTCCCATTTTATTTAAATTAAAAAATTAAACTCTTGGGACTTATGGACCTTGTTATTTAAGGACTAAATTTTATCCTTAATAATCACAATAGTTAAAAGCCTTTTTCCAAACGCAGTATGAGTGCTACTGATATTATCAATGTGTTGGCTTTTCATCACTTATGTAAACTTTTTAGATCCTTCTACAGCTTCCTTATTCTACAATGGAAATTCAAAGTTCTGTGAAAGTTGTCAAGATGTCATCAATTCATCTTCATCCAACTATCTGAACAAAAATCTTCCACCAGCCTCCACATCCCCATACTCTACACCTCGAAGAAAAGTTTTATGTTTCCTCTGTCACTTCCCATAACTGGAGAAAATTTCTAACCATACAGCCATAATAGTCAAACTCTTCAATTTAACTTCCATCTCAAAGTGCATTTGATATCTAATAAAAAATTAACCCTATAAGGCATATGGAGCTGGTCATGACTATGAGCAGCTTGTGGCTGCACACACTTGGTTATGTTATGCCTTGCCATGCAGTTCACCTCTGCCATAATCCCCAGCTACATTTACCCCTCGGAATATAAATTGAATGAGTCCTTTATCACTAGCCACGGTATGCTGTACAGGACATGAACACAATAAATATAGGCATTGCTATGGTTTTTATATTTCATAAAACAGTAGTAATGAATTTGGAGCCAAAAATGGCTATATGAAAACAGAGTATTGGCAGCATTCAAAATAGAAACAGCTATACAAAGAGGTTTATGATGTCTTCCCCTTTTTCATCCACATTTGTATCTTTCCTCTAACATTTGGGTGAAACATACTGCAAATATTTAATACATAGAGACTCAATAAAATGAAAATGTATCTCTTAATTCAACATACATTTATGAAGAATGCAGATCTGAACCCGTAATGAGTACGTCATGTAATACCCCATATCTGCCTGGCCACATTACAGAAATAGTTAAGAACCCAGGAAATGCACGGTCTTGTATGAATAAGAATGAATTATAACAAATACAAGAAAAAAAATAATAAATCAATCAATAAATAAACAAACATTTTTTTAGAGTTTCACTGGTTTTGCCACCTCTATCTTTACTTACATGTCTCCCAGGCTACATAAGAAAATTATAGACTGAGGTGATTTTCAGTTCCTGCTTGGATACAAGAGGTAAATTTCAGGTATTGAAAAAAGCCCTCATAAAAGTATTAGAAAATGGTAATGCAAAATTCAGTCTGAGAAAAAAAAAAAATAAACTCACAATCTCTTCCAAGACAAAACCTATGCTTAAAAAATTATATTAAATTCAGTCACTTAATGTTAAACTCAATGATGTAAATGTAATGAATGTTTTACTAGTCTAAAAATATGTTTAATCATAATACATATTGTTCAGAGGTAGATTTGACACAGTGGGCAAATGAAAAATCTTGCCATCAGTACATTTAGTGTTTTAACACTACATCTTGATTATCTTACAATATTCTTCCATAAAAAAAGACTGAAAAATCAGATGCACTTAGTCAACAATATGCAGCTCCTAACCTTTTCTGTTTTCACTATTTTCACAACTTGTACTCTTAAATCTATCAGTGTAAACTACATAAATACTTATGCTCAACATGGGATGTAAAGAAACAATAATGATTGGCTGAGTTACGTAGTGTCTTCTCCCCCAAACCTATTATGGTAAGGTATTTTCTTGTCATCTTGCAGAAGACTAAAGTTATATCCATGTGTAAGGGTATGATGGGTTCACAAATAAGCTGGATAATTGCTCAAGACTTTTCAAGGGAATACTTCTAACAACTCAAACTTTTTATGAAACAAGAAAGTTCTAATAGACTTAAAACAAGAGCTTCACTTCCTAAGTAATGCAAAATAGTAAGAAGCCTATGTACATACTCCCCTATTTTCCCTGTATTTTATACATTTGCATTCATACAGCTTTCCTGAATTTCTTGATCTTTCTATTCTACTTCCTACTCATAATAGAACAGATTTTTGTTATTAAAAAATGGAGAGCTAAGGATAACTAATGTCTTTCATAGCTTAGACCATTCTCCAATGGACAAAATAAAACATTTGCACATATTTAACACTTATATCAAAATATCTAAAGCTTAGTAAACCAATTTCATCTTAAGAAAAGATTGTACTTTTGTTGCGTGAGAAAGTAGAAAAGAACACAGTGAAGAAAATACAAACAGAAGGAGCAGCTCCTCCCGCTAAGCATTTGTCATTAAGGATTACAGATCCCCACACCATATAACCAGTAACCCAGGCCAGATCCTCTGAGACCTAAGCTGGATTTTCAGTCATCGCATTCCACCTGTCATAAAAATATTTATATTACCTAGGAGAAACCATGCTCTGCAAAAACTGAAAGGCTAGCCTTTCCTTGCAAGCAGAAATGCTACCAAAGAACCCAAAGAATGGAAATCAGAACCTTTGGAAGGCAGAGCTCTCCTACTTTAATTAACATGTAATATTTAAACTCTCCCTTTCAAATCCTATTTTGCCTCTAGAATTTAGCAAAAGACATTTCATTTCCCTAAGTATAAAAAGGCTTCCTCATCCCTTATAGCAGTCAGAAAGAAATAAGAACCATATTATAAATAAAAAATAACAAAAGCGCAGCAAGTTGATGAATCAAGAACCTCTGAAATTCTGTCACAGATTTAGCTGAAGGCAAAGTACAAGGAAATAATTTTGTCTGCCTTCCACAGCCAGAACTTTGAGCCAGAAAGAGCAACATTTTCTGCTTCATTAGGTCTAGGCTCTCAAACTTTCCAAAGCCAAAGGTACAGAGAGCACATGTACACAACAAACCAAAAAGTCAGTAGTATTACATTTTATTAAGGAGACAAATAAGTAAGAATAAAAAAGACATTTAAAAAAGAAAATTTGCAAAGTTAATGTAACACTTTTTTTTCCTTTTTGAATTAACCTTAAAATGAAAAGCAATGAGAAAGGAAGACCAATAAATTCTTACATCATTTGTGTTAACGTGCCAGGCCATGTCACCATAGGATACCAGCTGACCATTCACGTAACAGCGTATTTCACTGTTTCTCCACCGGTTGTAGATGTGCACAATGCTTATCATGTACCACTGGAAAGACATAAAAAATCAGTACACAGGGGTATATTTTGTGCTATAAAATAGAAAGTTAGTGAATGTCATAAAAAATAAACGACCAGTCTCATAAACTTACACAAACAGATGAATCCTTGCAAACACGTAAAATTAAAATTCAAGTCAGTGGGACTTCAAGTCGAATCAATAGAACTGTGCCTAAATGTAATGATGTACCTACCTGCATTCCTTTATGGGATTAGAGTCAAAAATGTATATATATAATTTAATTTCAACAGCGCAATTTAATTTCAACACTATTCTGTAAAACAAAACATAGCTGAGTCTTGATGGGAAACCCAGAGCTATGTGCTCTTACCTTAACAAATTCATATCACACACCTCTTCTTTGCATCACAGCTGTCTATCAGAAATTATTAAATAAATAGAAAAAATTCACAATAGCAAATTTTACAGCCCAGTTTAAGATGTATTTTTCCTCTATTCTTTACCATTCCAACAATTTTTGGACAACTGTCATATTAAAAATGCATTAAATAATCAAAGAAGGCACTACAATTAAATGCTTCCATGTACAACTATGGTGATCTTTCCCATAATTTTTTTAACAGGAATCATCATGTTCATGCCAAATAAATTCAGGAAGAACGCTGGAGTCTTTTTGCTTGGGGACATTTAAAACATAACTGGACAAAATCCAGAGCACCCTGATCTAGATGTCCCTTTTTCAAACAGTGGGAAAGACCAGGTAGTCCCAACACATCCTCTTCCAATCTAATTGACTCTGTGAAAATGTCAGCTTGTCTTAAAAATACCCTTTTGTATTCTAATAATTTGAAATAATAAGTGACATTTCATCACCATCCCTTTCTTGGTATCTTTTTCAATTATTGTATTTTGATTTCCATGTTCAGATAAGTGCCTTTTTTTCAAAGTAGAGAACTTCTGCAGCCCTTGGGGCTTTTTGACTCTCTTCCTGAGCTCGGATATGTAGATACAGTGCCTACGAATATAGAACTCTGTCTCTCTGTATTGGAGAAAATAAAAGTAGATGCTTTCACACGTTGATTTTTAAATTAGACAAAGCACAGAATTACGAATAAAACAGCATGCAGTAAAATATATTTTGACAATAAGCATTACAGTAGTCGTCAAATTGAGCTGTATTCTGTTACAAGTCTATAATATCTATTGATATGAGGACACATACTTTTGCACACTTGTTTCCAGGTATTAAAAAATAATTTTTCATTTTTCCCTCCTTTAAACATACAACTAACAGAAGGCAGAAAAATGCTGCTGATCATACAATTATACTTTAGAGTATCTCATTTCTTGCAAACAAATTCCAAGCAAACAGATTTATTGGGTAATACTGGAATAAAGAAGTACTGCTCCAGCTTTAGCTTCTGAAGTCATGGCAACTCTATTTTTTTTTCAAGGAACCATGAACAAAGTAATTTTTGTGAGTCACTGCCAACCTCAAAACAAAATCAAACAATCTAACTCAAAAGTCACAAAACAAGTTTTCTTTCCCATTTTGTAATCAGATTCTATTTAAGGGAGGAACACCCACCATAAATTCAACAAAATATTAATAACTCAATGTCTATACATGTAACTGCCAATAAGAAACTAAGTACACATGAGTAGGGTTTTCCTTTCATCTTATTTCTTTTCCAAAGCTCCATACAACCTAACATAAATCTCTCAGAAAAATATTCCCATGTTCTCATTTCATTCAGTGGTTAATTTACCAATAATCTCCACCAAGTGATGCTGATTTTAAAAATTTTCATCCCAACAGCAGACATTCTTTGCGCTGGTGGTGTTCAAAGTTGTGCCTTTTGTGTATTTATTCACATTTCCAGGTACCACACTTATGTATTAGAAATCAGCTGACAACCCTCGAGCCCCAGCTTTTATCTTTACTTATCTTCTGCCTGTGATTTTTCTTTTAAAGGGCTTTAAAACCATTTCTGGAAACATACCAATTTGTAAGACTGTCTCTGTGTGTAGCTAAAGCTTAATAGATGACTCATACTTTTGGAAACAAATAATTCATTACTTTTGTTGAAACATTGTCCACAGAGCCTACAAGGAACTAAAATGAGCAATGCTATCTTGGGATGGCTTTGGTGTTCAGATCAAACTTTAAAAAAATTAAATAAACTCCTTTTTATAATCTTTTTTCCACCATGTTAACACCTATACATGCACATGCATCTTCTTTCAGCTCAAGCCTCATTTCTTTCATGCACCTTTTCTGAATCTTTAGCTTTGCTGCTATGTCAGACCACTATGTCTGTTACTCTGAACCACAAGGCAACTCCAGTAAAATACTGCTTTTTGCCCTCCTACCCTTGAATTAACTAAATTCACATCTTAAATGGCATTTTTTTTTAGCCAGGAAAGCATTCAAGTATTAAAAAAATGGTTTACTCTTTGTCTCCCATTTGTCACTATCAATCTAGACAAAATGAGTAATGGAGGTTTTCAAAGCTAATTCCTAAATAGAGGATGACAAACTCCACCCAGTCCATGATGCATTCTTAGCAACAAGGAAATAAAAGTACTTCTGAGATTTCTGCTTGCTCGCTTGATTCATATCCTTCCATCACTGTATTTTAATGAATATAATTCTCTTATCACATAATAACACTATTTTTTGCGGCTTTCAGATGAGTATAATGCCTAAAGGTCTTCAGAAACCCACACAGTGTGTATCAACTGGCTCACTAATCTGTTCTTATGCAAAGTGAGAATCTTTAAAATAATTCAGTGGAAATGGGGAAAAAAATTCCAGTGCAGTAGCACATTGCTTTATCCCAGATACATTTATCTATGTGTCTTCTAATCCTTCCTTTACATTTTTCTAGCTTCTATCATAATTTGATGGCAAAGAAATCAGACATAATAGCACCTAATTCTAAATACCAGAAAATGTATTTTCTAAAATTTGTATTATTTTCCATCTAGAATTTCTTTGGAAAAAAAATTATATACCTCAATTGAAATTTTGGCAAATTTTGAATTCAGCTTTCTATGGAACTAGGGGGTGCCAACTCTAAGGCACTGGAAATTAATGACTGTGTCTTACATATACTTCTATATCCCTTCTATTGACATTTAAATTTGAGAAACTTCCTCTGACTCATACCCATTGACTTATAAACAATGATGGAATTAAATAATTTCACTTTTTTTGCTATGTTAATATATTCTTCAAGGATTCCTATTAAGCCTCAGTCATCTAATTGGCCCTATGAACAGCAAAAAAATTGTCTACTAATTTTGCATAGAATTTACTATAACTCATACTTTTCTAAGTACTCTTCCTTTGGATGCAACCTCGACTTCCTAAACAACTTGATTTTACTTACAGTGGTCTGTACTTTGCTATTTATCTATGCTCAGGTATACTGTAAGGAGCTTTTAAGCAACCTATTGGATTTTGTAAATAAATGGTGTATTTGCTCTTAGTCATTTTTATTTTTGCATTTAGCTAATTTCTCTAGCACTATCAAACACTTTTTTGTAAGAAAGAAAGTCAGATTTTTGCAGTTCCTTTGAAAATAAAAATCACAATTCCTGCATATCCAGCTTATTCTGCATTTTTTACAACACATTCAACAAGAGTCAACGTCTGAACTCTCTGAAAGTTCCAAAAAGAAATAATTTTAAATGCAAGTGGTATTTAAAAGTTTGAACTCCTTACCAGTAAGATACCACCCAGTTCATATTAGTATGCTTTCTGATCGTGTCCAATTCATCACAGATGCTATAACCATCCTTGTCAGGTGGCTAACAATTTAATTGAACAGTAGGGTTTTTGTACTGAGCTGCTGATTTTCAGAGCACAGAAATCCTGTTATATATTGTTATAATGAACATATTTACCTGATCAGGCTAAGTCTTCAATAGGGCTCCACACTATGGCCAAGGCCTGCCCCACTGTCACCCACAGCTGTAACTACTGATGGTCAAGTCCACAAAGCTGCTGATACCTCTGTTTTGTCAATAGCCTCATTTACAATAAGACATTCCAGCCTCTTTCCCTTTTTTTTTTTTTTAGGATATGTAGAAGCAAGTATCCCTGTCTGCCTCATAACCTCTTCATATCTATGTCTCATTTATATGAGTGTTTTTTGCTGATGCTGTAGAGGCCTTTTTTTTTTTAATTTTTCTACCATTCTGTATCTGAGAACATGACTTTCAGCATTTTACTACTACACAACAAACCAAAACAAGTTGTATGATCTTACACACAGCTTTTGTTCAACTTTTGGTTGAAAAAAGAGTATTTTTTTCGCCTAATATTCAAAGTCAGTAATACAATTGTCTTTCACATTCATCCTGCAGTTTCCTTCCCCATATAATTTTCTTAAAAATGCACAAAGGCCATGCCTCTCTCTGCTGTAACAAGAGCTTCTTTAGGTAGTACAAAAAGACACTTCACTATGCAATTCTTTTACTGCTGAAATCTGTCAAACTTAGTCACCAACTGCTAAGTCACTAAGTCATACTCCTACTCTATAGGACAGTACAATCAGAGAGATGAGGCATCACACACAAGTATTTCCAGGATGTGGAAATTATTTCAGTCTCTGCTACAGTTAGTAAAGGTGTTCAGGATTAGAAACATATACACACAAAAAAGATCTCTTTGCTCTTGACTACACTGTTTTCCTGTTACAGTTTTACAAGAATTGATGCTGAGGCTGAAACTCCAGGGAGCAAAACCACTGGGGGTTACTTACACAAAAATTTCAATTTGGAGTCCCAAAAAAGCAGTACAGACATATTAAACATAACATTGCCAAAGCTAGTTTAGTTCTGTTGAGATATCAGGCTATTATACTACACCCTCATTTTCTATTTGGGAATATGATAACCAAATTTCTCCATGTATTTTTATAAATGCATGCTTTTACAAGATTACTAAAATACACCAATTGAGACCTAAAGTAACCACGCAGCACATCATAAAGTTATAAATTAAGATTACATATTCTAGTGTGAATGGTGTCATATGACATAGTTAACAGCAGGAAGATCTTCATGTGAACATAGCAACTCTCTGATCTGCCTACATAAAGCTCTTGACCAGGTGACTTGAATTTATCATTTTACTGTGATTCACCAAAATATTTTTAAAAACCTAAAAACAAATTATTCAGAAGTATATGTGCTACTTTAAATGAAAGTTGAACTGTCATCAAAATCCTTTTCTGGCAATAAAATTGAAAAAATGTGAAAAACAGAATTGATTCACTCCAGTAGACTCAGCAGATACGTGTTTATAAGGCTTTATACAACCCCGAGTGATATGCTAGAGAAAGACATTACTTTGTTTTATGAAAACCACAAGTGACCTCAAAGCTACATGACAAAATTAGAATTGGTGATTTTGAACCACAAATAAACACCAAGAGAAATAGTGGAACATTAAGTTGATGTGTGAACAATGGCATTTCCCCCCCTAAGAGATTGGTTTCTCAAAAAAAAAAAAAAAATCAAGCAATGAAATTCAATATACAAATTCTGATCCTATAAAAAAAGAAAAGAGCCTCATAGCAAAATATACAAGACTGATATCAGTGACAAACACATAATGCTTGCTGTACAGAAAAGTCAATGCTTCAGTCAACTAACTGCAATACTGAAGGCCACAAAGTCATTGTTCCCCTAGGACTACTAGGCTTAGAGTAGAAATAAACACTAAAATGATCTACAGATGTAATCAAGATTTACTATGAAAAATGAGAAATCCCAAAACAGCACTGAAATGGAAGAAATTCCAGAACCTTACATCATACAGCATCAGATAATGAAACTCTAGCATTACCACCAAAATTTTTCAAGTCCTTGGCAACAAAGTTACCAAGTACAGAATTTTCAGAAACAGAATGATGGTTTTTAAGTAAATAAATGTGGCCTTTTTTCAAATACTCAAAATTCTTCTCTAACTGAAGCCAAATAAGCAGTAACTTTGAAGAACAAGCTGACTTCATAGAAGTGTTATACTAGAAATGATTACATTTTTTCTTGAATTGATTCTGAATTGAAGCTTTGCATGATTATTAGAGCAGTTACTTATAAACAAGAAATTAATATTAACACTATAGCACTAAAGGGATTTTAGCCCTGCTCCCAGTTGTCACATGTTCAGTGTTATTCTTTACTGTAAATACCACTTTGCTTACCTTGCGTGGCTGAAAGTCATACTTCACACAGTGCTGGAAACCTTTGCCTTTTGACTTCAACGATGTAACTATTAAGCAGTTGCCAACAAAATGAGCAGAATACCCAACACCTTTGCTAGTGCGGAAACTGAAAAGAAAGAATTATTAATTAAAACAGGAAAAGGGGAATCATTGTATAATAAAAAGGTCCAAATAATACTTTAAATTGCCATGAAAAAGCAAACATATTTGAACCCAGAATGGTGAATCCAATTTTTTTCCACCATTCTTTTTAGGGAGCTACTCACCTTCAGCACTTAATTGATTCCAGACTACATTTCGAAAATCAGTACTTTTTATTTTTCCTAAAATCCAAGATAGTAAATTTTGTATCTATCATGTTTCACCCTCAGTTTCTTAATTAATCATCATTTAAAATAACACATCTGATTAAAGTTGTGAAGAAATATCCGTTACTGAACAATTGTGAGATGCCCTCTAATTTTTGGGGGGTTCAGAGAACAATGCAGCTGGTATGACATAAAAATTTGGATTCAAGATAATTATCAGGCACAAGTGCTATTTTTCAAGACATGAATAAATCATGCTAATGATCTATGAAGTTTTAATCATCTGAATTGTGGATTTATTTTCATTTGTCAAATGGATAAAGGACTGCAATTTCAAGAAAGTAAGTTTAACAAGGATTTACAAGCTTTTTTGTGACAAATATCATAAAGACAGATAATGCAGAAAGCTCATACATTTTTCCACTTATATTTGAAATCAAAAGCATTTTAAAGAGCAATTCTGGAGTTCTTTAAAAAAACCTTCCAAAGGTAACTGGTGAAAGTTCATGAATGACATTCACAGAACAATTAAAAAGGGCAAGTGCATATCTACAGCCATGCTCCTTAATCACTTCTGAAAAGCTAAGTACAATGAAGAGCAGTTTGCTATCAATAATATGTAGCACACTATATACAACTTCTTGACTTTTCTTTAATTAATAACCAATGGCTGAAATACAAGGTCTAGATGATGAATTTCATCTATGAATTCTGAAATTAAGCTTTCCAAATATAAGAAAAACAGACACTACTAATTTTGAGCATTTGTACGAAGTCCTGTAGCCCACTAATTAATACTTTATTATTCTCTTAATGCAGTTAACATATGTGTTATTGCCATAATAATGCTTTAAATAGTTTCTTTGTTGCTACATTTTCTTCAAATATTTTTACTGGTTTTTTTCTCTAGGAATATTAAGAGGTGAAAGGTACATGCAAACACTAAGTTCAAATTTCATAGTCCTTAATAGCTGCAGAAATTGCATATTTTTAATCTACCCTACTACCTATATACAATCTTGATTTTAATATGGGAAAATTTGCATATTTGTGGAACTTATTCAATCTTTAGAAACTTACAGTTAAATCGGTGTGCGTGCTTTATTTAAAGAGATAATCAGATTTTCCTCTGTGCTTACTGCCAAAAAAATAGTTGATAAACCATGACTATACGAAAAAAATAAACTCTTTACAAGATAGGTGCTGTGATTAAACCCTGAGGTGATCAGGGCTTAGACATTCATCTCCTATGAGGGCACTTGTAAAGTACATAGAAAAGACATTCAAATTCTCAAATTCTAGAAAGTCACTTTTGTTTTAATGAATTAGAATACTCTTATTAAATTTTAAAAACAGGGCAAACAGAGCAGGTATAATAACACCAATATATGATTTTTTTGCACCCTAATGAATCCTTGCACAGAAGTTCCTCCTTCCAGTCTTGAAGTATATATAGTACATATATCTTTTTTTTTTTTTCCAAATTCAGGCTACATCTTCCTCAGTCATTCATCTGATTCTCTACATTGTACACAGTTCTCTCTCCCCTCAAGCCGTTGTGCTGAAAAGGAGCATTATTCCCTGCCACTGCCTTTAGAAAGAGCTCCTATAGAACTCTTTGCAAAAAAGAAAAAAAAATAAGCATTTCTTTAATAAACATAAAATGTCCTATCTAAATAAATCTAAGATATAACCTAAAAATGAAGAGAAATATTACATGCTGTCCATTACCACTGACCTCAACTGTGAAGACACATTCCCTTGCATCTTTTGAAGCCTATTTTTAACCTGGATCATGCCAATGATCCAGCTTCCACAATGGCCCCATAGGCAGGTATACCCCTCAACAAAAGGAGCAGTGAACAGCCTTGTGGAAGAATATCACTCATATACAATCTGCATTGCCCATACACAACCTGCATGACCACAGCACTGAATTTTGTGCAATAAAATGAAGGCTAAAAACTTAAAATACAGCCCTTACAACGAGAGCAACTGAATGTGCTGTGAGATAGTTTGAGACTTTGATTTAACTCCTTAGTGCCTTATACCATTTAAAGAACGTTCCGGCAGGTAACTCCATCTCTCACAAAGCAAAATTTGTTTCTCAGCAATGTAAGTCATCTCTACAGTCTAAAATGGTTTTGTTTAACAGAATCCCATTCTGAAGGATATTAAAATAATACAGAGATTCACTACATTCTGACTTAGGATGTTGTATTATTGATGTTGAATATATTTTCTTTTAAATTATCAACAGCCAACCATTGTAAATATCATCATGTTTTTACCTGATAAAGCATTATTACCATTGTGTAAAATGCATCCTTCTACTTTGAACAACAGCTAGAAAGCATTTTGAAAAAAAGAATAAATCTTGAAGAAATACCTACATCTAAATTTTTTTCCCTTTCCTATCCTTCCTGGTTACTGGGCTGATTTTATCACCATTATGGACAAATCAGATTGTTCCTGGCATTTTAAACACTGAGTTGTCCTTGTGTGTAACTTCCTGGAGTTCAGCATATGGACATGAGAAAGCTATGAAATAATGAAAAAATTGCTCATTTCTTAGGAGGGCTCTTTGCCTTGGAATAGAATGAATGATTTTATAAACATGAAACTTAGCCACATTTTTACTTTTTTCCTCCAAATTAATTAAAATTCTAATATAACAGTAGTTAAGAAACTTCTTGAGTACTCAAATGTGTTCTGTTTACCTCAACATTACACTATATAATATTCATCCTAACATTGTCTTTCTTTACAAAGGTAACATAGGCTAGGACTGCTCTCCAGGATACTGCAAAGAAATTCTCTTACCAATTACCAACATGTGCAGAATTTCCACACCCAGAGATGAAATGCATGGAGACAAGAGCAGTACTATCACAGCCATATGGTTTTATACGCCTTAAATTACCTCCCAGAGCAGCTGGAACACAATTTTACTATAGTTTGTTCATATAACCTTTACAATTATGTTTCATTTCAGCCAGTTTCTCAAATCAGCTACTGAATGTTATTACATTTCAACAGCAAGAGAGCATTCTTCCATCCACCAGTGGTACTGTTTAGGGATTCCAGTTTCTTTAGCTTAGGATTTTATGAGCAATTTAACATACGATCAGAGTACTGATATTGAGAAGATATTAATTCATTCTTGCCTGAAAGGTGTGGGTGAAATTTGCTTTCTACTAACTTTGGAATTCCAATATAGGCTTTTGCAACTGTTCCGCATTATCTCTATTATCATAAACCCTAGAGAAGGTCTGAAAATACTAGTTTGATTTTTGGATTTTTTTTCTTTCCTCCTTGTTTCTACATCTGTAAAGTAAAATGTAGAATGCACTTTCAGAAGTTTTAGCCATTCCTCCATTTAATGCTTGCGGAAGCACTTGGAATTTTTATGGACAAAAAGCAATTATGACAATCCAGCCTCAGTTCACCTTCTAATTCTTTTACAGAATCTGATACATAATCTGAAAGAAAGCACCGCTTAAAAATAATAAAACAACACCAAAAATCTCCTCTAGAAATCAATCTTAGCATCTGGATTGATCATATCTAATTCCAGGCCTTACTTAATAATTATGTAGCCCATCCCTTTTTTTAGCGGGAATAAGTGAAGTGATTTAGAGGATGGAGACTTCCCAGTTGAGCATGCTTAAGGTTAGCCCTAAATATCTAAATTTTTAATGACTTTGTGACAGAGAATCTACACCTTAATTTTAAATAAACATTTCTAACAATCTATTAAACTATAAGAATTATTATTATTACTATTACTATTTTACTATGCCTTTTAATTGTGATAGTGACCATAGTACAGCGTATCTAAAAGTTTGAATTTTCCTAATTTGCAGCCTATCCACTGGATCTGAGATCCCAAGTGCTTTCTGAATAGTACCAGGTTTTCCTATGGTCTCTTAAAAGATGTAGCAATTCTTAACTGTGAATGACATTCCAGTAATGCTTTTGCCAAGATTTCAGGAAGGGATCACATCACCTTTACTATCATCTCTGTTTGTTTAGACTATTCCTAAAAAGACCACATTAGCTCTTTCAGCTAGAGCAATGAAAATGGATTTTATGGTCAGTTGGTAACCTACAACAATCCTTAACATCCTGCTATGATTCCTGCTTTCAAATATATAACTACTCATTCCATAAGCATGGCACCCATTATCCACTGCTTGGTATATGACGTTGGTTGGCTTATACTAAAATTTCTGCAACAGAATTCTGAACCTTACCCTTTGAATTTGACTGCTCTTCCTTGTTGTTATTTATTGTTCATGTAAATGTCAGACTTCTAATTTTCTTTCAGGATTGGGACACTCAGTTTATAATTGGTAGACAACTACAATACTGTTCCAATACACAAGTGTTAATAGACTGTCAGTAGCTGCCCAACATCATATTCAGAGATAATTAAATTTAATTTTTTTTTAGAAAAAAACAAACTGGTTTACAGTTCTTGAAGCAGGATTTAGCATGTCCATAATAACAGAACAGAGGCAATTTCCCTCACATCTGACAAACGTGAAAGCAGTTCTTCACTTCCCTTCTCCAGTTTTAAGAATCAGTTTTCACATCATGGTTGAGCTGATGTAACTGCTATCTCACACCAAAAAGGCACTGTACTCACTTAAAACCCAGAGTTATTTATATGACATATTTTTCAGGTAAACTGAAAAAGATATTACATGACCAAAAAGCACATTGAAAGAAAATAAACATTTGCTTTGGTATCTTTCTCGTGGTGATGGTTGTGTGTGACGTAAGCTTTCACGTGGCAAAGTCTGAAATCTGTGTAAATTTAGATGGATATTTTTCCTATTTTGAATTATTAATTAGAGCTTGGTTGAATCTACTATATAAAAATTATAATAATTTGCATTGCTCCTGTCACGGTGGGGTCTGCAGGGCTACATCGTAGGCCCTCTGTTTTCCAACATTTTCATAAATGACTTAAATGCAGGACTGGAAGGGATAAAGCAAATTTGCAGATGGTACAAAACTGGGAGGAGCTGTTGACCCCTTTGAAGGCAAGGAGGCCCTGCAGACAGACTCTGAAAAATAGCTGGACTAGGCAATCACCAACCACGTGAAGCTCAGCCAGGTCAAGTGCTGGATTCTGCACCTGTGATGGGGCAACCCTGGATGGACAAACAGACTGGGGAATGAGAAGCTGGAAAGGGACCTGGGGGTCCTTGTTAATGGCAAGTTGAATCTGAGTCAGCAGTGCCCTGGCAGCCAGGAGGGCCACCCATGTCCTGGGGAACATCAGGCACAGCCAGCTGGGCAAGGGAGGGGATTGTCCCCCTCTGCTCTGCACTGAGGCAGCCTCACCTCCAGTGTTGGGAGCAGTTTTGGGCACCAAAATATTATAAAGACATTAAACTATTGGACAGTGTCTGAAGGAGGGCCATGAGGATGGCAAAACGCCTTGAGAGGAAGCAATATGAGAAGTGGCTGAGGTCACTTGGTCTATTCAGGCTGGAGAGGAGGATGCTGAGGGACACCTCGTTGCAGTTACAACTTCCTCATGAGGGGAAGGGGAGGGGCAGGCACTGATCTCTTCTCTCTGGTGACAGGGCCCGACAGAACGGTCTGAAGTTGTGTCAGGGGAGGTTTAGGTTGGATATCAGGAAAAGTTTCTTCTCTCAGAGGGTGGTCAGGCACTGGAACAGGCTGCCCAGGGGAGTGGTGACAGCACCAAGCCTGACGGAGTTCAAACATTTGGACACTGCTCACAGGCACATGGTGTGACTCTTGGGGATGGTGCTGTGCAGGGTTGAGTTGGACTCAATGATCCTGATGGGTCCCTTCCAACTCAACATATTGTGTGATTTCTTTCTGAGATTGGTATATTCAGTTTCTTTTATGTGCATTACAGTCACATTAAATTTTCACAATTTTGGGGCACAGGTGATCAGTTAGCCATTTTTATACTCACAGATCTACGTTCTATTACCTTTAGCTAATGTGCATACAGTGCACTCCGAGTTTAACAGATTTATTTTGTAGTACTGACATCAGCTGAGAATCTTTACCACCAAACACAAAATATGACAACATTCTCAGTTTACAGCTCTAAGAAGTAATATATTTTAGAATTTCTAAAGAAACCACTACATTAGATTTTATGGTTTATGTACAGGGCACATGTCTTGAATTCATGGATTTATGAATTGCAAAGCAAAAATGACAGATGGCTTTCTAAGAGTTTGTATACAGTGAGCAGCCATTAAAATCTGCAGATATTTGGCAGGGGTGGGGGAAAAGCATGACAGGACCTAAAAAGAATGACAAAGATTAACAGTTGTTAGGAAGCCAGAACAAACCATAACTGCAGCATTATAAGCTACTTACCAATAGAGATAGGGTTTATCCTTATCTACATTGATATTGTTGAGTGGGTCCATACGAAACCAGGTGTTAAGAGTAAACCCATTTTGATAAGGCCACTTAGCAATAGGAGGCAATGCAATTGCCTGGAAGGAAGGAAGGAAGGAAAAAAGGTTTTAGAGAAATACTGTTAAAAGTAACACCTTTCTAAAATCCTGGGTCATTCTAGATCTGTAGATCTTCTTTACCCTTCAAATATGAAATATAGAAAAAACCTTTTATATTGTGCTTTTGATTTAATGCATTACTTTTCTATCTATTTTTAAATACCTTTAACTAAATAAATTCTATCAATAGAGAACCCAAAATTTGTGAATGGATAATATTAAGAGAACAAAAATAGAAAAATTACTTCAGCAGAAATTAAACTATAATTCCAGCTTTTAATAATTATTAATCTCATCAATAAACTTAAATATAGAATCAAATTAATCAACAGATCATAAAATAGAGATTAATTGTTAAAACTACAACTAAACATTTCAAGGAACACCTTTGGGATGTGGCTCCTGCCTCCCAAGAGGAAGTTTCCTGCCTGAAGCAGAAGAACTGCTTGATGACAAATGGGAACAACACCTGGGAGCAATATTACCATGAGCACAAGGTGTCCTCCAGCTGGAGTGACTAACATGCCACCTGCACAGACTGGCAGAGATGTAATACAGTACTGGGAAGAGTCCTGCAGCTGGGAAAACAAAGCAGCTCTCAGCAGCATGTCCGTAGACTGGTTCAGTAGACTCTGGGCTCCTTCATTTTGCCACTGAAGTCTTGGATATACAAGGAGCATGCACTTAACTTTAAAGAGGGCCAGCCTGATACTTATCATGCTGATTAAAAGTTATGCTGTTTCTCTGTCTGATGTCAACATTTTGCATCACACCTGAAAACAAACTCAGTGCTAGAGAACTGGGTCCTGTCCAGTCTCTTTCTTCTAATGAAGTGCTTTTTTTTGTGTGTGTCATTTTATAAATATCTGCCCTTGGTCCACTTCAGAGGAAGTATTCTCTCCAGAACTTCATAGTGTAATCCAACATGCACTAATAAAGAAGTGTAAATTTGAAACTCATATTTCTTGATTTACAGGTGTGCAGTTCATCATGAGTGGTATGTGAAATAAGATGCTGGAAGGATCCAATCAAGAACTCCTGTTATTGATGAACAGCTTTGGACAGGGAGGAATATTTGAAATTCTTCCCCTGTAAAACCTTTTTTGAACATCTGATACAAAATTAAATTTAAGAGAGAAATTTCATCAGTGTTTGCCTCTGAAACCCAGAAATGTCAAAGCAGTATGTGTCACTGTAGATATTCATATTCTGCAACAGCTGTCTTGCTGCTGCATGTACTTTTAAGAGAGGTTAACTGTGGTTTTAATTTAGCAAGAGATAATGACACTTTCCCTTTCAAAACTTAGTAATTAATTCTTTACACAATCCACCCTATGCATTTTGCTGACACATCTGTTTATAAGGCTGTATATCAAATAAGATCAAAGAAATAATTTAGCAAAAAATAACCCAGGTGTAAAACAGTGATTATCAGCCAGTTTACTCCCCTGATGCAATCTGCCACTCTGACAATTCTGTTCACAAGGAATGGACGTAGTGGTTTGTGCTTAAAGAAAATTATCAGTGCCATTGATGGATGAAATGCAAATAGAGCAGCCTTCATGCATGAGAAAACAGGAATCTTAAGATCATTTTCTGTTGGAAGATTCCAAGTTTTCCCTGAGCATATACCATTCCATACAAGAATGGAACTGTACCTCAGATTTCTATCTCACAGTATTAACCATTTCTATTTACTCTTTCAATAATCTATAAATCTGTATACAATACTTGAATTTATTTGTAGGTCTTTTTTAGAAGGTACTTGCAGCGAATGGAAG
Source organism: Drymodes brunneopygia (assembly GCA_013400955.1). Lineage (NCBI taxonomy): Eukaryota > Metazoa > Chordata > Aves > Passeriformes > Petroicidae > Drymodes > Drymodes brunneopygia. The sequence goes on along the minus strand of VZTZ01047394.1, from coordinate 720,867 downwards.
AGACAATATCCACTTGGGAAGGTTTGGAAAGGAATACAATTTTGCCATTTTAATTTATCTCAAAAAGAAAAGTCAGAAGAAGACTGCATTTAAATCACTGCCTTGATGGAAAGGAAACAGCTGATGGAATTCAGACAAAACAAAGACTTCCTACTAAAATGTATGACTAAGCAGTCACTGTAAACTGTGATGATATGGACAAATTCATTACTTGATTTTCATCAACCCTCCCTTTTATATAATATTGATTACATTATTCTAATAAAATAACACCATTCTTTGAATTTTCAGGTTTCCCTTTTATAGTAACTTCCCCAGACCAAAATCTGCTGCTTGACATTCCATCCTCACAAGTTCAACTTCTCAACAACACAGCTACCTTGTAAGTCTGTGGAAGGTAATGTCTACTCAAACATGTACTTCCCCCATCATTTCCTTTTCAAGAATTTCTGAAACCAAATGAAGGGAAATGCAAATGAAGAGCTACTTATTTGTTCCTGAAATTGTAGTATTTTAGTTGAAAACTTACTGCAGCACTACAGCCTGGGAAGTTGAAAAAGGTATCAGGCCCATGTCTCTGTGGCATCTGATTAAGGACTGATAATAATTTAACTGCATGTCTTGGCTGTGAAAAAAAGAAAATTGCAGAAAATCAATACAACCATTTTTGTACTCTCTAGGCTACAATGGAAAGTGGACTGCTTTCAAACAACAGAGCAAATTAACTCTAAAATAGTTAGCAAAAATACTTCTTGAACATATGTTCAGTCAACGTGAGAAAACAAATTCAAGTTTATATGTCCCAGGAGACAGTTTATGTTAACTTCAGGCTCTAATGGAATGACACTTAATGCTTTATCTGATCACAGCTTACCCAGATTCCATTTTCGCCTCGAAGCATGCTGAACAAAAGCTTCAATTCCTTGACAGTGATGCTGTAGCTGGCAAGAACCCCCAACATATCAACTAGGAGATCTTCAAAGGAAAATAAAGTTATTCTGAACTCTGAATTTCATTACTTTGACACACAAAAAAAAAAAGCTGAAAAAATTAATACCTTTACAAGTGTATTCACATATTCTAAAAATCCAGCTTACTTGTATTAAATATTTTACAAAGGATTTCATGTTAAATTTTGCATCACACCTTGAAAAAGTTATTATATTTATGGAGCATTATTTCTCATTTCACAACATTCATCACACATTATAAACTTGTCCTTCCTGTACATTTTTGGGATAAGCATTCCTTCCTTCCTTTGAAGTTAGTATTTTTCAAAAAATTGTGACATCAAGAAGATGCTTTACATTAACCTAAACCCAGCATTTTATACAATTTGTATCATTCCCACATTTTTGCTAGAGTGATAATGCTTCTGATCTTTACTGTAATGAAAGGCTGGGGTTAAATAAAAGAAAAACAACACCTCGCTCTGGCCCCTGCAAAAAAACCCAAACCAACAAAAACCCCATAAAACCAATCAAACAAAAACCCAGCAATCAAACCAAACAATAGCAAAACAACAACAAAACCATAAAAAAACCACCAAAAATCATAGTGAGAAAATAAATAAAGAGCACAATAAAAAGAAGAGATAAAAATTGCTAACAGGCTTTCATTACAATGTCTCAAAACCCATAAACTTTTACAGTTAGAACATCAGAGTCTTCCTTTCAGAGACTATCAGGTTTAAAATTACTGACAGTGCTTGAATTTTTATTTAAAACCTCAGAATTTCACTTGAAGAATTTGTTAGCTTGTTGGATGCTGACCCTTTTCTTATTCTCCACACTTTTTTCTGTAATAAAATGCACTAATAAGAATTACTACTTCCTCTAGCCAGAGTAAAACCAATTTGCTTGTCTTCACAGATGAGGCATAAGAATTTAATTCAAAGATCAAGCAGTGAAATACAGAGTTTTCAAAACAAAAGAGCTATGACACAACAGAATCAGCATTAACACACTTTTTCAATCTGTTCAACAATCATAGAATTCTCCCATACCCCTCCTGCCTCCCTGCTAAAACTTGTAGAAGCCATAACTTTCTACATATAAGCCTACATTTTATTTGTGAGACTGCATGCTATCCTTGTTCATTAGTGAAAGGATGACTCTTATAGGTGCTGATAAAGAGCAGTTTTCAGGAGAAACAATTCTTTCCAAAGACATTTCACATTCATATTTTGTTTTAAAACAAATTTTCACTTTGCAAATCCATATATATGTGGTTTTGAGCAAAAGCGTTAATATTTATTTAGGTTTTTCTATGAAACTAGCCTCTGATCCTTAGCAAGCAAAAGGCATGTGTGAAGAATGAAATATCATTTTATTTACAAAAGACACAGTAAACTGTTTGGTAAGTGAAACTGCATATCAGGAAAGTCAAAAGAAAAGCATTGCAATTTAGCAGATATTTTCACCATAAATTCTAAATATAGTCCTAATCTCCAAGTATACATTTTTTCGCCCTCTAATTTCTTTAATCTTCCCTTTAAATTAAGTGCCATATATACTTGTGACAGAATTAGCGAAAACAAAATACAGCTAAGAAAACTAAACACCTTTCTTTCATGGTGGTGAATTCTGTGACTGAGCTTCCCCAGTGCCTGCCCCCTTCACTGTAATCTCCAGCCTCCAATGTGAAGCTGGCACATTTTGTCCATGATCAGAAACTGGGAACAGTCATACTGAACACTCAGAAAACGAAATTAGCACAAGTGAATACTAATCTTTGGCTGAGAATTTCCCAATTCTTATTTTGTAATTTCAACTTGCTTTTCAGATCAAGGGACTGATAATTTTGCTTCCTTTACATAGAAAAAATGTTGTGTAGAAGCAAAGTTGTCTGGTGAAAATCAGAACATCATTAAAAAAACCACCTTGTATCACAGATGACATAGATGCAAAATTAATACAGTCAAACATAGAAATGATTGGCGAGTTTTAAAAATCACTGAACATGTGCTGCTTTGTTTCATTTTCATAGCCCTGTATTACCTTATGGCACAGAAAAATTCTTATTTCTACTGAAGATGTGGATAACCTCCAGGCATTAGAAATAAATATTTATAAGCAATGAATTAAACATTGATGGAGAGAAACAAACGTAAGCTCCCTAATTACGTAACTCCCAGCAGGTAACAAGCAAAGATAAAGCAAACAACAGCTGTGGAAGTTGAAGCACTTAAGGCTATTTAAAGGTATTTCTCCACTAAAGAAGGTTTGTTTCTTGTTTTAAAGATTTAAAAAGAATTATTACATAACTTTATTCATACTTATTAGAAATCTTATAAAAGAGTCAGTCCCATCTGGTTTATAAATCCTAATAATCCATTCATCTATAAATGGACAAAGGTCAGAAAGCATACTGTAACTGGATTTTTTTTATTTTCTACTTCTTTTTTTTTTAATATTAAACAAGATTACATATATAACTGGAGTCCATGATCTCATTTCACAAACAAGATTGTATAAAATAATATTAAGTCCAGAAGGAGAAAACAGGTAGTTTCTCATTTTTAATGCATTTCTAATTTCTATTAATGGCACCTTCTGAATACTTTCATACTAAGCAGTTTTCATATGATCTATAAATTAACCAGCAACCTCGAAGGAATTCTTAATTCAGTCACTTAATACGAAAATACAACAGAAAAATGCCTGCTTGTCTTTCAAGTAAAAATGCACATATATCAAAATGAAGGGTCTGGCATTAACTTTAGAAGACATATTATATAGCATTTGAAAGAAAACTTCAGGGAACTACCCTCATGCTGCCTTAACTTCTTAATATTGCATGGCCATGAAATTGGGAACTTTAACCCTTGTGATGTAAATTAATTTCTACAGGTTGTAAATATAGAATGTGATAATTTTGCAGTTTTTCTTACAGAATGAGTTGAAAGACAAAAGCCTTTTAAACAGCCCATTAATGACAGAATAGTCAAAACCCAACATTGTTGCTTGAAAATTAGGAACTGTTTCATTGCTTAAGAATTCAGTCCCAGGAATTTTAGAACAATTATGTACAGCATCACAACAGAACAGTGGGGAAAAAATGGGACTTAGGTGAGACATATCTACTCTCTATGAGTTCAGGCTACTTTCTCATCCACTGTTCAGACTTCTCAGAAGGGACTACAGACGCACTATCCCAAAGAGTCCCTCAGAGCAGATGATCTGCTTCACTATTCATGACCTGGGAACAGAGAACTATGTAAAGTTAGCCCCTCAAGGAAAATCATGTACAGCTGTTAAAAAAAAAAAAAAGCACCAATCATCTATGAAAATATTTTCTCCTTAACTATTGATAAAATGCTTGATCATTCTCTATATTAGTATAACAGATTATCACAGTACAAAGATTACTTTTGAAAGGTGATGCTTCTGGAAAGCAAATTGAACCCATTTGGATTGCCATGGAGATTTTCAAAGTGATTAAGCTTTTATTCTTCACCACAGAATCTGTAAAATTGCATGAAGCGAGATATTTCAAGTACTCAGAACCTCATGAATCTGACAGTCTGCATCTAAACAGACAGAAAAGTTCTCATTGCAAAAGTTTGGGTATGTATTTATTTGCCACTGTCTTCCTATCATAAATTCAGAGAAGAGTGGCTTCAGACTTAGACTGGTCCTGAAAGTGTGCTGTCAGAACATAAAAGAGACATTGTGCCTGTCTTGTCTATTTAAACTCTATCTAGGTCTAATCAAAGCATTTCACAAAGGAGCAAGAGAGATGACCTAAAAACAAACAAGCAACTCCCAGACAGGCAAATTACAAAAAAAAGAAAACCAGAAAACCTGTACCCTTAACAGATGACCAAAGCCAATTTCAAAACATTACGATGACAGAGTATGAGCAACTGTTTTGGGAAAAAAGTGGTACTAACTTCCTAGAAGTAAAAATTAACCTAGCTCTTGTTCAAAACATCCTCCCTTTAATGTTAAAAATCATTTTAGCACAAAATCTCTTACTTTATTACTTATTTCTTCCTTACTTCCCTGGCTTTGGGAAGTTTATATTTGAGGCAAAACAATTCTACAGTTATGACCTCAACATCTCCATATAAGTTTAGGGAATACAGATACTGCATTAGTTGTTACTGATTTTGCCTAATATCAAATTATTTATTTCATTACCTCTTTTGTTACTTCTGACTTATTACCAACATTATTGCTACTTATAAAAGGAGACTAAGATGCTTACAGAAATCAACAGATAAAAACAAAATGATCAGTTCGGTTGTTCCTGTGTCCTGTTCAGAAAAAACTCTCCAAAAAATCATCTATTTACAGTTATCAGAGAAAAACCCTAGGAAGCATGATTCTGTATAATCCTTGCTCATGATATATAGATGAATACTCAGATAATCTGAAACACACTGCAAAGCTAAAATGTCATCAGAATTCCGATTTTCAGCTTTTATTTTAAATTAAATATGTGCTCCCTTCATCCATGTAAGCATGCCAAAGAACAAGCTTACTGAAGTTTATTCTGCAGAGGATCTCTTTCTGAAGCATCATGTGACAAATCTCAGAAAAAAGATTAATGAGGTAGAGGATCCATCAGGGTTTTGTTTTTTTTAAATTTACCATCTCTAGCTATATTAATATCTGTAAATTCAGAGTGATTTTTAAATTCTCAAATGCTCCCAAAAGCCAGATCCTATGCTCTTGCTTTCTGACTTCTACAATTAGCTAGGTAGTTTTAAAAAAAACCTTTCTAATGGAGGCATCCTTACAGTCTTGTATGCCACACACAGAAGTACCACTTACGGGAGCTTAAATTCAACACATTTTATTGGTGTGATTACTCATGTAAGAATATTATTTCCATGAGTAAAACCCTGAAAAATTTTAGGATAGAAATTTTTGTTCTCATCATATAATGTGCTGTATTTAACATGGAATAAAAGAATATCTTTACTCTTACACTGTTCTGACATACCACACTTACAAATACTGTAAAACAAAATGTATTTGGTGATAACCATCATTTGTGAATCTATTGGTCTGTTATACTACAGTCTGAATTTCACAGTACAGCATTTAGCATAAAACTTATGATTTTAGCATTTAGAGATAAATTTCTAAAATATGTTGATTTTTACTTGCTTTGCAAAACAGAATATAGCTTTTCCAAATACTTAACATTACAAACACATCTATATCGAAAAATAAGAAGGACAAGGACAAAATCATTCCTCAGAAATCCAGTTTCCATCTTACTGTTACCATCTTCATGTTTCTCGTCTGATATCCTTGCTAGTTTACTGTTCCACAAAATCTGTATATGTGTCAGGAATCAGATCATCAACTAAAATATTAGAATTACGGAAGGCAAACCTCTGAAATCTTTCAAAAATGCCTCACAAAATAAGTGTTCTACCATCAGTCACAAATGATATAAAAATTAAGAACTACTTTCACACTGTGTTGAAAGAAATCGCCTAAGCTCCCTCAGGGAAAATAAATAGTAATCATCTGTATCTCTTCAGATGCCATATTTAAACGTGACAAGCAAACCTGTTCCTGATCCAAGTAATCAGGATTATAATCTGTACCTGGTTACTGAGAAGATGTAGTGTGGAATATCATAAACTCCTTCAAACATACAATGAAAACCTTAACTGGGCAATAACTTCATTACTTATTTTCAGTAAACAAACAAAGCATGCTCTTTTTTTAATGCTGCAAAATGTTATAGGATGTTAAAACCCACAAATATAAAAAATGAAAATATATTCTAGGGATTGCAGGTATACATTATGGTATGATTGTTTAATATAATCCATATGCCCAGCATTCAAACCTATAAATAATATCTGTTATGCTGTCAGAGGTAGTTATTTTTAAAATGGATCTAGCAATTCTGACATGATGACTAAAAATGACCAATATATTTAAAAACTGAAATATTGCCTTGTAGTTAAAAAGTCTAACACTTTTTTTAATTAAGTTAATCTAAGAGAACAGTATCTTCTCAGATGAATTAATAACCAGTTATTTTACACAATGTATGTACACAGATTTCAAATTAAGTATATATTTTTGTAATTTTCCTGAAATTAATATAAAAGTACTTCTAACTTGACAGCAGTACTAATGAAAACACCACTTCAGGTAAAAACCAAAACATCCTGCACCACTCCATCATCACAAAACATTGGCAGGTCAAGAATGAAATAATTATGTTATCAGTTGACAATTTATACCTGCAATCATGTCGTCCACAGTACTCATCTTCAGTAGTACCTGTTCAATTAACCCAACTTCCGTGCTAGTCTGTAAATTACGGACACTTTTACGTAGAATTGCAGTGAACATACTCCAGATTTCTGCTTGGCACGTTACATCACAGTGCTCCAAAAGCTCTGACATGCAGGTTATGCTCTCTGCATCCTGGATTATAAAGTTCATCTCTAGATCAAATTCACCACCAACCAGCTAAAAAAGAAAACAAGAACAGCATTTCAATGTGAAATACATAGTTTAGTGTCTCTCATATCTTCATTGTGACTAATACAGAATATGTTTTACATGGTTAGAGAAGTAATTTTGATAAGAGAAACTCACAGCTATGATCTGTAAGAGCAAATTAACAATCACGCTATGCAAATCAAAGCTCTTAAAAAATAGACATGCTAATACCATAAAACACTACCTTCAATTTTGTCACAGTGCTGAATACAGCATCTCAGTAAAATAAAATCAAAATATATTTGAAGTATTCTTTCTTGTGGAGTAATTGAAATGGTAGCCTCGCCCAGACAGATGTAGTGCAGAACCTGAAAAGCTCAACAAGCAATTGAGTCTTTTCCCCTCATTCTCTGAAATTTGCCTACTCAAAAATAAAGACACTGACACTAACCTAGCTTGTTCTCCTGATATAAGCCAGCATTTGTCCTCAGTTAAGTGTTTGGAAGACCTTATTGCCCTTTCCATTGTCCCATCCAAACACTCAGGCAGTCATGCCCAGAAAAAGAATCAGTCATCTGCTCTGAACCAACACAGACATAGAAAACTTGCATTATTATACCACACATCAGGTCATCTTGTGGTCAAGGAAACCTGCTGCTGGTGCAAGGGAGAGACTGCACCAGGAGAGGAACAAGCACTCAGATGAGAAGGGAGTTAACAGCAGTACTGATGAAATGACAGTCTGACTCCTGTCTGTCGAGGTACTGGCAAAACACTATCCAAAGTCCTGAGCTCCAATTAAATAGCACAACTACCAGGAATGTATTAGGAGGGAGGGAAAAGTAAACCAGCAGAAGAAGATACAGTCAAGACCAAATATATCTTCAAATATATCCTCAGGAATGAAATTCAACAATTTTGATCAGTCATTTGTGTAACTTAAAAAAGCTGAACTCAAGACAATCTACTAAACCAAATATGAAATTTAGTTTCAAAAAAACAATCCCCTTTTAATGGCATAAACATCGTTCAATTCTGAAGGAAACATAGCCTGACTCTCATCCTACTTTATCCTAGTAACTTTGAAGAATTTTGAAAGTACCAATGTGAAATTTCATCGAGTCATGGAATCACAGAATGGCTTGGGTTGGAAAGGACCTTAAAGATCATCTATTTCCAACACCACTGCCACAGGCAGAAACCTTCCTCTTGACCAGGTTACTCAGAGTCCCATCCTGCCTTGTTCAGTCTCTCTGGGCAACCTGTACCAGTGCTTCACCACTCTCACAGTCAAGAACTTCTTCCTAATATCTAATCTAGACCTTCCCTCCTTCAGTTTAAGGCCTTCCCCCACCTCAACCTATCAGCACATGCCCTTGTAAAAACTCCCTGTCAGCTCTCTTTTAGGCCCCCTTCAAGTGCTATAAGGTCTCCCTGGAGCCTTCCCTTCTTCAGGCTGAACAAACCCAACTATCTCAGCCTGTCAGGAACAATAATTACAGTAACTCTAAATATATTACACAAAATAATGGAATAAATTAATATTAAAATAATTCCAAGTCTTTCTGTTCTATTTGTTTCATGGAGTTATATAATTAACATTTCAATAACACATTTTAAATTAAAGATATTCAAAGAATTATCTCTTACAAGTGCATAATTTCAAGTCATTTTTAAAAGAAGGCAATTCAGTGGCCTATTTAGAAGCAGTTGGTATTGCCTTCAAATTAAACTCTAAAAAATAAGCAAGTTGAAACACTATGCAAACTTTTTTTTGATGGCTAAACCTATCAAAATATTCAAAGACTTCTTTCATACCCAATTTTCAGACAATTAATACAAGTAAGCAAGAACTATAGCTTTGGCTTCCACCCTAATTCATACTTTTCATTCACTTCCAAATTACTTTTTTCCTCTATCAATTAATTGCTAATAACAAATTCATAATTTTGTAACATAAAAGCTTCTAATGTGCTAAATATATAAACTGACTACCTCCTTCGTTCTCCTGAGACATTTAATTACATTCAAATAAAACTATTATCCTAATTATAATTAGTACTTTAATTTAAAACTTGTGACTGCATATCATATATTTGCATATTTGGTAAACACATAATGTGTGCCAAAGGAAGACAAAAAAATGTCAAGATTAGAAGCACACTATTTCTATGGTCATTCCTTAGAATAATGAAATAGTTTAATAGAGTTTTTACTCTCTTTTCAAGAAACCCAGGCGGAGTTTCTATTTCTGAAAACAGCAGCAACTTGTGCATACTTCATCAGCAATCTGGGTTGTTGTGTTTTCAGATATCTCTTCACCAGGATGAGCCTCTCTGAGATTATGTTAAAAGCACACAGAAGCAAAACAGCCACCTGTAGAAGACTTTCAATTGAACTGTCTTGGATGACTATCCCAAGACAAAATTAAACACCTCCTGGAAGTGTCTAATTTCTTCCATTCCTTTCCATGGAGGAAATCTAGGATGAAAAATGGTGTCTGTGGAGTCTTCATCACTGGACATATTCAAAAGCTATGGAGTCACAGATCTGGACAACCAGCCTTAAGTGGCCTGGCTTTTGCAGGAGGGTTGGATCAGATAACCTCCAGACTTCTGTTTCAACTTCAAAAATTCTGTGATAATATTTAGATATACTACCTTCAGACTAGATATACTACCTAATTTAGATGTATCACACAATTTGGTTTTGATAAGCTGGACTCAAAAACAAGGAAAAATCCAGTAATGCCTCAGTTGGAATAAAGAGGTGCAATACGGAATGATCCCCTTTCCTCAAACGCTATTCAAGGTAAAATTCTAGTTAATTTAAATTAATAAACTAATACAGAATGAGTAAAACAGATGAAAATAATTCACCACAGACTAAAATAATTCAAATTGTGTTTGCTTTCTAATGTAAATCAATATAGTAATACGTAATTTTTAAGAGACTGAAATGAAGCTCTTTTATCAATCTGAAGTGATAGGAAATTTCAGTACTATTAAAACCAAGATGTCTCATTCTATAAAACATCCCAGAAAATCTGCATCAAAAAATACACTGAATGCTATTAAAATGGGTCCTATGGAGATTCTTCTTCTGGGCTACAGACTATCCAGCAGGTGCTACAATTATTTCACTTGTACAATTGGCAAAAAGAAATGTATAGCCGATCAGGGTGATTGCTTATTTCACCAAAGGAAACACTAGAATGTTCCCATTTGCCCTTTACTTCAGTTTAAGTATATTTCAGACAGCAAAATTATCATAAGTATTATCAAAATCAACTTCCTTAATAAGGGAAACAAATTAATTAATTGACGATGATAGCAAAAATTTAGGAAGGTGGGGGGTGACTTCTTTAGTCATCCTAAATTCATCATGAATTAAAAACATTAATAATCTTGACAAACAGAAGTCTAAGATGACAAGGAAAAGTTAACATAAGTGAAACAAGTATACAGAAATACATGAACATGGTTAATTTGTGTTCAAGAAATAAAGCAGGCACCTCTGCTTTAAAATGTGCCAAATCAAATGGAATTCAGCCAGTAAAAGAAGTAGAACATTCACTGCAAAAAAGTATCCTCTAACAACATTTCTGCAGCTGCATTTCCTGAGGAAGACAGCAGGTAAAGAGGAATAACCAGTCTCCACAACAGGGGGAGGAAACCAGCAGAGAACCACAGTGACAATGAGCTGGTAACGTGCTGACACTAATGAAAGGACAAACTTTGCTGAAGAGCCAGAAATCATTAAATGCAGTTAAAAACTACCAGCTGCTGAGAGCTGCAAAGATTCTTCTGATATCAACTGTCCAGGCAACATTGCTTAAAAATTCAAAATCAGTAAATGCGAAGTAATTCAACATTATTATAGTTTTCCTCATGTGTACAAGACAACAGGCTCCAAAGTCTGATATTATCATCCAGAAAAGAGATCTTGGAGTCCCTGGGGGTGCTGCTTCAAAAAACTATGCCATCTTAAAAACCGCCAATAAAAAACTAAATATTCATAATGAATTTGCAGCTTTCTAAGTTGGGTAAAACTGTGGACACCACATACCAACAAGTTAATCATACTTCCATAAAGTAACTTATTTTTAATATAGCTCCTGTAATATACTTCTGTATTGGTTAGTTAGCAACAGAAGAAACACGCGGGTCACAGAGCAGCAGTGGTTTCACCAGGCAGGACCGACCAAAAGCCCTGCCCTTCTTTAGTTACCTATTTTTATAGGGTTCTAAGGACAGTCAAAGATTGGTGAAAGGGGTCAACACCTCTGAAGGTTTACAGGACAAAGACATGGTCAATCATCTTTCTCCACCCCAGGGAAAGGAATGAAAAACAATTCCACAAGTGCAAAACAATCCTGGTTGGTTAAGAAAAACAAAAACCATGTTTACAGAACAAACATGGAAAATTATAGTTATAATGTTACAATTTATGAGGCCCTGTAAAACCAGGGCAACACTTCTGTAGTAAGACAAATTTCAGGTGCAGTACAACATGAACATTTCGATAGAAATCCTTACAGAAGCCAGTATACCATACCATAAATCAGTGCTCTTTCCATATCATACATCTCAAATACAATCTTTTTTTTTATGTCAAACACTAAGTCATTGTAGTCTTCAAGGGAATATTTAATATTTAGTAAAGACAATGCTTTCACTCTGATTAAGTATCCTGAAGTCTTGCTAGTACTTTGTCATATTCTGCATCTTTCACAGCACAGCTGTAAGAAATGAAGCACCAATCTAACATTCAGACCATGATTCCAGGTTTTTTGACTGTGGTCAACAAACACAACTCCTCCCAAAGTGGTACTGACCTGCCAGTAATAAGCAAGTTAGATTGGATTCCCTGTGCTGAGATTGCTTATAACAACAGGTTGACACTCCTTGCAAATTGCTCCAAGAACCTACTTTAACCTACACCACCATTCTCAAAGGCAGCTCCTTTCCTCACAATCTCCATTTTTCTGAATATTGTGGCCATTCCTGAGTAAGTTTCTACCATTCATCAAGTTATGCAATAAAAGGGTTTCTTCCTAAGTTGCCACATTTCTGCAGAATTTAGGCTGGCCTTTTACACCCTTTTGATCTAGAACAGAGAAGAAATACTCCCCCAAACACAAGCAGTTGTCTACGTATCTCAGATAGTATATTCATACCAGTTCTTGAAATGCAATAAAATACATGCTGCTGAACATCTAGCATTAAACTGTTGACTTTTGAAAACTGGAATTTTTTAGTATCAGATTCTCCAAATCAAGTTTGGAAGAATGGATTGAAATTAACAGTGAATAGAATATTTCAGTTGGAAAGGACCTAGAAGAATCACCTCATCCAAGTGTCTGACCACTCCAGGGCTGTCTGAAAGTTCATGCATGTTGATAACAGCATTATCCAAAATGTCTCTTAAACACTGACCAGCATGGGGCATCAAACACCTTTTCAGGAAGCCTGTTCCAGTGTCTGACCACCTTCTTCATAAAGAAATGCTTCCTAACATCCAATTTAAATCTCTCCTGATGCAGCTTTGAACCATTCTGACACATCCTGGCACTAGATACTAGGGAGAAGAGTTCAGAACTTTCCACTTCCTTTCCTCAGGAATCGGTAGACAGCAAGGATTGAAGAAAGTACTATATAAAAGAAAGACTATATAAACCAAAGTCTTCAAGCATTTAAATCTCTAAATTTGCAGTTCATTGCTGTCAAAAAAAGTATTTTCTAGTTTCCTTCAAGTTTGAGTCCTATCTGCATTTATTTCAACAAAAATCAAAGATATGAATTCCAATACTAGACAGACAGTGCCACTGAAAAATTCAGGTATCCCAATAGTATAAGTACTACAGCCCTAACCACATCCAGGCTTAATCTGCATCAAGTCACTCCTACATTCTCTGTCCAAATTAACTACTAGAAAAAGCAGAGCAAATGTGATAAAGGCAAAAATAAATGAGGGCATAACACAGACAGCATGACAACAACCCTCATCTGTTTTGGACTGAAGCATTTTAGGTTCAAATATATACATATACAACCAGGAAAAAAAAAATCTTTCTTTGTAGCTATATATATAATTTTGTTTCAGAACAAAATTACTAATTCTCTTCCTCTCCCTGATGCTCTTCTATCTTTTTAGGCATTGCAAAACAGCTGACTTGGCATTTGGTGCAAGTTTCCACAGGAAAGGAGCTGGGAATAATCTACTCAAATAGGATCGAAAATCACTTAAAATCCCAAATCAATTAGTTGTTTTGAAGAGAAAATTAGTAAACATTTAACTCTTGATAACTAAAGCCATCATATAACATTGAAGGATAATTTTTGTCAAAACTGGAACATCTTTTCTACAAAACAACACTGAACTGATTTCATAATCACCAGTGAGAATTCAAAATTTGTGGAATCAGACTGCTACTGTTTTTTTTATGAAGACAGGCAACAGTATAAGCATTAAAACACAGTTGTCTGGGAAAAGTGGTAGGGGAGTCAGGCAGGAAAAAAACAAGTTACTATTTTCTGGTCATTAACTAAAATATTAAATTTCTTAACAATTAATTCAGAATTTTAGGAAGATTATTCTTCAACTGCATGAAAGAAGATTTCTTTAGGCAAAAGCATTTAGAATGCTAAAAGGAATAAATTAAACTGTTCAGTGACAGAAATATGTGCTGATCATATGCACTTGTTAACCTAAATATATCAATATAACTACAGAGAAAAATCACAGCTAAAAAAACTTAGGAAGGTTTGTTTCATAACTGGTACACATTCTTTATTTTTAAATGGTAAATTTAAATTGGTGAATGGTAGCCCTTAGAAATTTGAATTACAGCTATGTGTGTCTGGGCTAATTTTCACAATTCTCTTTGTCATCATTGATAAGTAAAAGATGCTTCAGGAAAGTGATTCATCTCAGTGGTCTTAGATGCAACATCAGAACGAAATTTTTTTTTTTTAGGGAATGTAGTACTTTTTACTGACTATAAAAGGACAACTAGTTCAGACAGGCACATCTAAAGTTATGTCAGATAAATCTTAACCAATGTGTTCAAAATATGGTTTATAACCAAATCACAGCACTAAAAAGGCTGAATCTCATGTGAATCATTACAACAGGATGTAATGCTCTGCATTAACATATCCCTTTTAAATGAGCCTTCATTTTAACTTCAAAACCATTTTTATTCTGAATTGTACGTACTCAGCAGTTTGTCACTAAGGGAATGCTACCTAGTAAGTTTACTGACAATTTTAAAGTTATCTGAGAAATGAATTTAAATGGTTTTTTATACTTGCTGAGACAATACGAATGAAGTAACATGGTCAGCTTTTAGTATTTTCAAGAATAAGCTCCTTATTATACAAGCTTTAAAAAATCTCAGTGATTTACCTTTATTTTCTTACTTTTTCCTTTGAGAGAGGAGGATAATCCTTTAGGCAGATCAACTCCAGTGATGGATCAACTGCATACACATATGATTTACTAAGACAAGTATCAATTACACTTGGATAGAGTGCAAGAATGTATAACCTAGACTTAATAGTTTGACTTAATAGTTTGCTAGGAGAAAATTAAAACTCCTTCTCTCTCCTGCTCCCTTAAACACATACTTGACAATCTCAGACCTTTTCTAAGTATTGTGGAGGCTTAAAGAGAAAAAAGAAAAAAATCCAAATCACAAACAAAAAACCAAAACCAAAATCAATAAATAAATAAATAAATAAATATAAATTTTAAAAAAGGGGGGGCTATTAGGCACAAATTTCTCAAACTGTTCTTTACCTAACTGTAAAACACACTATTTTGGGGTAGGACAGGAATTAATCTGATAAAATTCTAATACCCGCCTTCATGAAAAAAAGCTTCTTTAGCACAAGACTCAGATACCTTGAAATAAAAAGTCCTATCTTAGAAGGAATGAAAAAAAAAGTTTTAAAGTGTGACCCAGGACAAATCTTTCCCACTTAGAAGAATTTATAAAGTAATCCAATCACTTCTGACAGAAATGCAGACTGATAAAATTATTTAACATAAAAGACAAACTCAAAAGTCCTCCTCATGGTCTAGCATTCCTGTGTCACTAGAAGGAGACACTCTTCCTATTTATTATTTTGATCTCCACAAAACCATTTTTGGCCAAAGCAGAATGTGAGCTTTTAGTTGATGATTGAACCTGAATAATTAAAGACTAAGAAACAGAACTTGCAGGTTTATTTTCAGTGAAGTAAAATTAAAACCGGTTTCAAACTAGGAGCTAATTTGTTTTCAGTTTATCTAGTTCAGTTTCTCTTATAAATTATTTCTGATCTTGACTTAATCACAAAAGAGATCAGCCAGTTAGATAAGGGACATTCTTACCTCAAAAATGGGAACAGTTACTGACTTTATTTTAATAAATAAAACCAAGTAGCTTAGGCTTGCCACATCTCTGAAAGCAAAAATTCAAAATTGATTTTTATGGACTATAAAGCAGTTGGTAAATGAACACAGCTTAAAGAGCATGATAAAAAATAGTATTAGTAAACAGATATTACTGGTTCATTTTTGCCTTTAATACTTGCACTGCTGAAACTTGTACAGCCAGATCTAATAGGTCAGCAGCATCCCTCACTTATTTTCCAACAGTCACAAACTATACGTGGCTTTTTTTAAACAATTTCAATGATGTATTATCTCCGTAAAGAAAACCTTGCAGAGGTTTAACATAATTATCAGAAAACATCACCAAAAAGTTCAAACCTTAAAAAACATTAAACTTTCAACAATTACACATTGATTTTAATCTAATTTGTATTGCACAGCAAACAGTATCACATAACATGTTTGTGCAAACCTCAATGTCTGTTTTTAAAAGAAAACTGAAAAATCCCTCAGTGCACACAAGCCTGTTTCCCAAACTTCACAGACAGGAGCACACAGAATCTATTTGCAGTAAATACTAATAGACAATTTTAGTCAGCAGAAGTTGCCAGTAACTCAGAACAACTGTTTTTAAAATTTGCTTGTTTATTTCATTCATTTATTATTATTCAAATATACTTGTCAAAGCAATTTTTATTTTGTATGTTAACTCACAGATGCATTCTGTGACTAGAATAAATTGCAACAATACAGTTAATGGAATTTTAGTCTTGGAAAATGATGGGATTTATTTCAGAATAGTCTGTGGGATTGTTCCCAGGTACATCAAGAACACGTAACACATCAGGAAGAAAAACGTGACAAAGGATGTTGATCGCGAGGATTATGGTGTATATGGTACCTACACACTTTGGCTAAGATCAAAAAATAGCTACCATCAGGACAAAGGCCATGAGCCCCACATACTAGCCCACTATCTTCTTCTAAGCAGCCATCATATATTGACCCTTGGTCTGTAAACCCAAAAGGAACATTCTGCAGGCTCTCTTACTGTCCCCTTCTTCCCAGAAGGAAGGCAAAGTGGCTGCTCTCTGAGGGCATTACCTGTTTTTCCTCACTAGCCAGGAGCTCTCTTATGTGCCACTTACCTTGCTAAACACCACTTGCCATAAACCCAGTCCATACATTCTTTTAAGTTCTATATTTCTTTAAGAAAATCAAGACAAGTTATACTATCTGTTACTATTATAGATATTTGTTATTATAGATAAAAATTATCTATTTTTCTTGTCCTCAAAAGTACACAAGATAAAGGACACAAATTGTGCTTTAAAAACTTTTAAATTTTTCTAATCCAATTTATTTTTTTCAAGTCCTTACATGAAGAAACTCCCCTTGGTTATAAGGACAATTTCTGATACCAAGATTTGTAAGACTAGGATTTTTTAACCTGATTTGTCAGTATTTGTCCCCTTTGCTTCTCTAAATAACACTCAAATAGTGTAAGAAAATTGTTCTAGTTTGTCACTGGACTCCCACAGGGTTTTAGCTGTCATTAATGATTTAAGATCTTTTTTGTGCAATGATAAAACCCAAAACCTCAATTGCTATAGGAGGCACCACACAGACCATAATGAATTGTTTTACAAACCTTTAAGGGCATCCTAATCGCCTTCCCCCAAGCTTCTTCTTAATTTATTATGCAGCTCTTCATCCAATAAAATCTTTTCTTTAACTTATAGATGATAAAACAGTTAAGAAAAAAAGCCAGAATTATACAGTCATACAGGAGGTGCAACTCTAATGACAAAGGACTATTTTAGAGGAGGAGACTGAAAGGCAGATAAATAAGTGTAAGAAAAAAATTTTCAGTGGTCAGTTTCCTTTATGTAAGAAGCTCGTTGGATCTTCATTACATGAAGTATCCCAGCCCTTGAAACTCAATGACAAGAGGCCAAGCATCTACAAAGAGAGTAACAGTATAGGATGGGCATATATTGAATTTTCTGTATGATAGTGTGCCAACCTCCCATTACCTGTGACACAGGAATCTCTTGCTCCAGAAATAACACCTGTTTCTTTCAATAAGCCAATATATTTTCTTCCAATATTTTCTCTGATTAGTTTCTGAACTCTCAACTTTTTTGGAGCCTTCACAGACCATAGTAAGGAGTCTCACATTTTATTCTGATTGTGTAAAAATATCTTGTTATACATCTGCCACAGGATTATTTAATTACAGCCCTCTGCTACTTGCATTTTGAAAAGCAGAAATCAGGTGTCTCTATCACATTCTTCCCTTTATTCACTTATATTTCACATACATTTGGTCACCTCTTTTCCAAGCTGAACAATCCCACTTTGTTAAGTCACTCCTCATATGAAATCTATATTTAAGCACACTTCTTATCCTTCATATTTTTTGATAGTCCTAATATATTCTTTTGAGACCAGAAATCATCAGAACTTCATACAACATTCAAAATACAGACTTATAATTAATTTATAGTTTAAAAAAAATGACTCTTGTATTGCTCATTTCTCCTTATTAATGTTTCCTTATATTTAATTTGCTTTTCTGATTGCTACTAAGAACCAAAAGATTTTCCACAAAGCTAACATCATTGCAAGGCCATTTATAATAACATTTGTGAGAGTGCACAGTTAATACAGGGTAGCAGATATGAAATGAATTTAGAACTTCTATTACTCCCTACAAGATAAGGAGAAAACAGACTTCTGAAAAATCTTTTTATAAATACCTACACAACATAAATGCAGTAATATAAGCACCATACTTCTCTGTAAACAACACCAAACCCTTCCCATTCAAGATTCCCATCATAAGCTACATTTATACATAATTGCTAAACAAAATTTCAAATGAAAGGACAGTTCTACTAATAAAGAATTAGGACAATAAATTCTCTCCTCACTCAAAAAAGAAAAGGTATCCTCTCATCAGCACATTATCTCTCAGCTGGTTCACTTAAAAAAAAATCAGCCAAGAGAAATGCTCACAAAAAACATGGTGAAGATGCAACAATATTTTTTCAGCAAAACACTCCATCACACCTTAACATTTTCTCCATGTTTGAATACTAGTCCTATTCATCATTCACTCAACTAACGAAGCTTGGAGGGAACACTTCAGGATATACTTTTATCTTCTCTCTAAGACTCAGACCCAGACTTTGAAAACATTATCACTGTGGTCTGAGTTTCAAACACTCCATCTGCAAATCTAATTACAGAGCTCCATTTGTACTAAGCATTCTTTTCAAGCCATCATGTCACTGAGTAAAACTGAAATCACATATCATTAGATTTGATTACAAGAAAACTACAGATGAAGTGTCAATAATTACAGGGGTAGGTCCTACATAGTGGAGGAAATTAAAGAGATCTTAATTGCATTAAAAGATAAATTCATACTCTGCTTAGCTAAAAATCCTCAAAAATTACCAAAGTATAAAAAATTTTATGACAATTTTTTCTCAATACATAAATAAGATTTACCTCTACTCGTCAGAAGGAAATTATTAACTTATTAATACGAAGAATGAAAAAAATAGAAGGGTTCTGTAAGAAAAGAGGATTTTAATCACATTAGAACACATTTTCAATCACAGTCCTTCAATGTAGCCATTTTATTAACAGAGACTTTGGTTCTAAAATAATCAGTTGTCATTTGAAGTAATTATGTTTGGTGATGCCTACATATTCTTCAGTCATATTTTAGAAAATAAATTGGAACACAAAGGACTTAATACACCTAACTTATTAAATAATGCAACCCCCCCAAAAAAAGCATTCTAGTAACACTTAAATTGGAAAGTAAGAAAAAAAAATCAAATCAATTTAGAAGTCATTTACATGAGACACCAGTCAAACTTGATATTTGACTGGTTTTGCATCATCTCAAAAGAACTTAAACACATTTTTATGGGAAAAGTAGAAAATAATAAACAGTAAATAAAAGGAAAGAACTTCTAAACAAGGTCTTCTCAAATGGCTGGATTGAGTTAATTTCAACTTCTTACACAATTCAGAAAGGGGAATAAAACATAAAAAGGAACTATAGTTACAGTTCACCCTTTAAAAATATCTAATGTCATAAATCCAGCAGAATTTATCAAAAGGACTTTTCAGATCTTATTTTAAACACTCTAAATTGAGGTATGCATATGTGAATGTTAGAGACTGACAAACATACTTTGAGAAAGACAATATGAAAGGATTATTTTGCTATTGTGTATTTTACCTTATTAAATGCATTTTTTTACTTTAATGAACATTTAACATTAATTTATATTATTTATACCTAATTAATAAAGTGTAGAAATTTTAATTTATATTAAAATGCTTAAAAACACCTTCCAGAGGTGTCTTACTTGTCCAGAGGCCTGTATTACTTTATAATGATTAACATGAGAGTGTGTTTTTCCCCTTTAGTCAGGTATAAAACAGCATCAGTGCTTAATTTAGGTGAAAATGTTACTTCAGAGGAAATGGAACGGTTATATAAATGGGAAAAGCACAGCTATTTAAATAATCATAATCCATAAAAGCTCTTTCATAAGGAGGTCTTCAGAAACAATTATCAGCTGGCAAAATAGAGAATCTATTCCGGTGCTCTTTAATCAAATAGATAATAATCAGAAGCAGTATGACAATTTATCATATGTGTAAACAGATGAGAATAACTTTGCAAGAACATAGGCAGAACAATGACTGTAAAATCTTGATGAAAATTTGAAGCATCTCTCCTTCCAGTATTCCTCCCAGCTTTTATTACATGGCAAATCTAATGATAGTCTTAACTTACTGAATACAGGTAATAACTGTAATTGTGTTGTCCAAATAAACTACATCACTTTCAGTTGTTTCAGTTAATAAAACAACTAATTATTCCACTAGTTCTTCTTGGGACTCTTCCATTTAAGATATAGTTGGGGTTTACCTCCTCAAAAATGTCACATTTAAATCCTCTCCATAGCAGAAGTTACAGAAATTACAGAAATACAGGAGGGAGGAAAAAAACCACATTTTTGAACCACAGCACTACCAGGACTTTGAACGACCGGTAGCCAGATTAAGTTCTTCTATTTTTTGTATCTTTTAAACAAAAGATGGCTTTGGTCTGATTTTGAAAGCCTATGTAATTTACCAATTACTCTTCATTTCTGTATTTCCTGTATATTTCTCATTTGTCTAAGCAGCAGGAAAATCCACAAAAAAAATGTCTCTAGTCATAACTAGCTAAATAGAATTAAAGCACATGAAAAGCTGCAAAACCAAATTGTGACTGCTCTTAACCACCAGAAGTCAACTGAAAGCTCAACCATATTGTGGGCATCACTCCCAAAGAAAAACAGGGCATGCTCTAACTTTTTTGTAACAAGATTATTACACCTACTCAGAACCACAATGTTTGAAAATGAAATATGGCAGTGTCAAAAACACTTATCACTTAAAAGCACCTGAATCTGTATCAATTTGGCCTCCAAGAAGTGCCAGTGAAATTTCTGGTGTCAAATTTAACTTTAACTTAACCTTAAGCAGCATATGTCACTCTCTCCTCCATAGAGACGAGGGTTCACTTCTGAATGCTTCTCCTATGGAGTTCTTTGTGGAAAGAATCATCCACTGAGGTACTGTCACACAACTTCCAAATGCCTCTTCTGTGTTGAAAAGTAATCTCTAGTACTGTAAATAACACCATTTTCAATACCAGTGACAATATTGATGCAAATTTGGTCTAGCCTAGACACTTCTCCCTCTCTTTGCTGATGACTCAGAGCCACGTTTAGCTAACATACTGCAGGTTTGATTGACACTGAGAAATCTAAATTTGATTTTTCCCTCATTAATAAAGATGCTTTTTTAACAGCCTCCGTCCTAACCTGATTGTCGATCCAAGCTAGGTAGTTACTGCAACACAAGAGCATCTTGACACATGCACAATTTCCCCCTGAGGTTTTGGTAGCAGTGGCCATGCTGAAGGAGGCTGTGCCAGCCTTCAGTCCAACCACAGACACCCACGTGCTACACGGGGAGAACTCATGAGGTGGGAGAGAGGGATTAATGCTTCCTTGTCCAGTTTCACTCTAGTTTAAGGGTCATGTCAACCATTCTCTACTGGCACTGCAGGAGGTTGTTTACTTAATTTAAAATCAATAAAGATTATAAAGATTTCAAAGGTTGAGTTAAGATTACATTGCCTTGGGTGGAGTTTTTTGGGCAGGGGATTTTCTTGCCTGTTTTGTTTTGGAATGGGTTAAAGATCCGAGACTGCAGTATCATGGATTGAATGCTATTAGATCCCATCTTGCTCACTTCATAGAACACAGAAATAGAGAGGGACATGGCTACCCTACTCTTTAGACTTGTATCAGAACAAATGGAGACACAATGGGCACAGGATACCCTTAAGTACAATTATTCACTTAGGGCACAAATACATTTAAAGGAGACTCCATATTGACAAACAATCAAGTGGCCTTACTATGTGAAACAGTTTTGTTAATAACATGTGCTCCGATTTTAGTTAGAATTTTAACAAAGTTATTGTGCTGCTAATCAACAAAAGTCATGCTAATCGCATTTCTAAGAAGTGATTTCAGAGTTACTCCAATTAAAATGAAAATGTAAAGACTTTAATAGATGAAGTCTGTAAGAAAGACTAAGTTTGCACACAAAATACCTCACAGTCTGAGGAACTTATTAACAGCAAGATAGTATGCCCTTTCTTTAATGCTCACAGGTAAAAAAAAACCCAGTTATCCAAACTATCTTTAACAATATATGACAACACAACAAGTATGCAAAAGCAAATCACATTGGTGTAAAGTACCCTAATACCAAAATTCCCATAACCCTTGCCCTCTCAGCTCAAGACATCTAAAATATCTTAGAAGACTAAACAGTAATTTCCACAAAGCTCTCTCATCTAATTAATTTCTTGATATTCCAAATTCCTGACCAAATCATATTTACAACATATTTTTCAAAAGACATTATATAGATCCTGTTAGATATTACTTCATTGTTAATTATTTTCAAATTGTATCAATTTCCTCAGAAAAATGAACTTACAGGAGTCTTAAAAATGCATCAAAATGTATTTTATAAAGAGGATTTATCATGCTCATCTTAATAGTGATAGTCTCATTAGCAGTATAAAAACACTGTAATATAAATATTTACATTTTTTACTACATGCATTTAATGTATAATTAAATAATTAAATATCCTAACTAATATTTGAAGCTTACTTCACATCACTGGTAGAATGGAATTTTTAAAAATCCTGTAAAATGTTTCAAGGAAGTTGATTTTTTTCTCAATTTTATTTTTATTTTATGATGCTTATCTTTTAAAAACAATTGTCTTAATATTCATGAGACACCACAGTTGTCTATAAGGATAGATATTTAATAATCTGTATTTTAAAATTAATAACTATTTATTAAAGCCACTCATAAAGTTATTTAATCAACAACATAAAAACCTATTTTCCCTGAAATAAATAATCTGAATTTTATCTCAAATCATAAAAACATAAGACACATGAAGACTGACTCAGTGTGAATTAGCTGAATAAGTATTTTCTATTTCAAAAGGTGTGCCACCAGCTGCAGTATAGGTGTTTCATGCTTAGTACAGGTTCTAATACTTCATTACATGGCAGTCCATTAATTATGTGTTTCTGTTTCACAAACTTAATCTCCTTTTCTGACAAGGTCACCTAAGTAGTTGACCAAGGGAAGTCATTAGATATGGCTTATTTTTTATTTCATCAAAGCTTTTGATACCATCTCTTACAGGCCCTTTCTGGACTAAATGTCCAGGGCATGGCTAGACAAGTCCATAATATTTGCTGGAAGAGCAATTGGCTGACAGGTTGGGCTCAAAGGTTTGTAGTTAACCAGGTCACATCAGGCCAGTGGCCAGCCATTAGTGGGGTTCTGTGGGGCTCAGTTTTAGGGCCAGTGCTCCGCAATCTTTTAATAAATTATTTTGATGCAGGAATTGAATGTACAGTAAGTAACTGGTGATGATATTAAATTAGGAGGAATTATAGACTCTCTTGCAAGTAGAGAGGCCTTACAGGCCTTATCCTATTCTGTATGGATAGACTAGAGATTTGGGCAATAAACAACTGAATGAAATTTAACAAGAGCAAGTACTGGATTTTCCACTTGAGATGGATGTAATCCTGGTTATATGTACAAACTGGGGGATGAGAGGCTGGAGAACTGCCCTGCAGAAAGGAATTCAGGGGTCCTGGTTGATGGCAAGTTGAAGTCAACAGTGTGCCCTGGCAGCCAAAAGAGCACTCACTTCCAAATTTCTTTCTACAAATATTTATTTTCTTTCCATGAATATTTATTTCCTGAAGATGTCCAGAGTTCATCACATTGAAAATGGGAATATAGTCAACACTTGGTAACTGAAGATGGTATACATAAGGGATGCATATTGCCAGGTTCAGGCACAGAAAAGATGCTAGGAAAGTTACAGAAGTGCACACAGCCTCCTCAAAATGTTTAATGAGCAGGTAAAATTGTTTGACTCATACAGGTTTACCCATATGATTCTTAAGGATTTTGACTATTGTTATAAATAAATACTTGATAAATACATGACAATTATAACTATCATCTTCTCATTATTTGCTAAAGAAAAACAAAGTTTCTTCAGCTACAGAAGTTTAATGCAACAGTCCAAATGAACAGTTAAAGTCAGTAGCCACTAGTTGGATGAACCCAATTCAAAGAGCAAGGTAGAAACAGAGCCAAGGTTTGAGCTGAATGTTGGGTAGTGAGAAAAGCTGAGGGCTGCACCAAACAAGTGAAAAAAAAAAAAAAAAGAAAAAAAAGATGGCTGGATGAAGGTCAGAGAACCAGGTGCTTTAGCAAGTATTCAGAGCACACAAGTCAGCCTTACTCATCTACAGAACAGGAATCTTAGAAAGGCTTTTCAAGAGCCACAGCTGCTGAAGCCCCAGGTATCTCCCAAATCCCTATGTACCAGACTGTCTGAAAAAAAAGGAACTACACGTTGACCAGATTAAATAGTCTACAGTGACTCGGCTGGAAAAAAATCAGCCATTACACATAGTGTTTAGGATACCTACTCTGCATCATTTTTTAAAGTGCTTCAAAATAATTAGTTAAACATCTGACACTAAACATGCATTGCTTTTATTCTGCAAGCTATAAAGGATATGTCTGGGATCCATCTGTTATTTCCTCAGATTTCCTGAAGTTTTGTTTTGCTTTTGTTTTGATGGGGTTTTTTTAACTGCTACTGTGTTTAATAATCTGATTACATATTCTAACATGATACATTAGGGCTACCAGTCTGTGATTAAAATGGAAGAGGACAAAAGAAGCAAATTCCTTTTTGTTTTCTTCTGATATCCCCTGCTGTGATATAAACTTCACACTCTCCTAAAACCAGATCAGAATCTGGTAATAAGGACTGATGTCTGTGTTAAGGGTTCTCTTGTAACGGATTACAAAAAAGATGCAGCAATCCCTGGGTTGGTGCTCGGAAAAACAGGGTGAAAAGAGAGGACAGTAAGAACCTTCTTCCTTAGCAAATATGAGGTCCCATGAGAGAAATACATACCTTCACAGCCATTAGTGACCACAAAACAACAGATGATATTTCAAACCCTTGAACTGACTCCCACACGTGAAAACACATAACACTTTCTGTATCTTGCAACTATTTTCCTTATGCTGAAAAACAATGACAAAGAACCTATCCTAAAATAATCATTAGGTTCAGGATTTCAGTTTCAGGCTCTACCACCTGAAAAACTTGAAGATTTGAAGTCCTAAACCCTTTAGAAAAAAATTCTTCACAGAAAGGTTACTGAGCATTGGAACAGGCTGCTCAGGGATGTGGTTGAGTCCGACCCTTACAGGTATTTAAAAGACTTGTAGGTGTAGAACTGAAGGACATGATTTAGCAGTGAACTTGGCAGTGCTGGGTTAATGTTTGGACTCCATAACCTTAGAGGTCTTTTCCAATCTAAATGATTCTATGATTCTGTACTTAGAGACATCCTACACAGTCATATAGAGAGCTAAAAAAAACCCCAGTTAAATCACCCCAAACTAAATAAATAAACTCACCAAACCACCATCCCACTCCCACACCAATTTCACAAAATTTTTCAAGGAGTTTAATAAAATTCTTAATAAACAGAGAAATATACTTCCCCAAACTCTTGGGTTTCATCACATACCTCCTGTAGGGGAGAGACTGTGAGTGAAGTTACCATTGCAGAATTTATACATAAAAGTGAAACATTTCCATTTCCTTCAAGGCTTCAAGGAAAGGAGGAGCACAGAAAACATTTACTAAACAAAACTTCAATAAAACAAACACCCTCCAGAATTTTACTTTTGATCAGTTAACATTTTTCTGACAATTTCTTTAACTGAAATTGCCTTGACCAGGACAAGTGGAATGTTTCCCAAAGAAGCCTAACATAAGATTCTTAATACCACCACACTGATTTTGAGCTATTTTAGCACTAGCTCCATGGAAACAAAGACATAATTGTTCATTGAAAAGGCTGCTAAAATTTCCATTACAAAATACGCTTATGAAAGGCCTTTACTTTGTGTTTCCATTATGAGAGGGAGATGAGAAACTAGGTTACTTTCTGTACTTTAACGCAAGCTTCAGAGACTGGTGTACAGATTCAACCAATGCTACCACTACAGCAAAAAAATCAACTCTGATGAAGCTTAGCAAACTTGGTGCACTTAAGAAGTCCAGTTACAGCCAGTCATCTCTTAAGTTTTTAAGCTATTTTCTGTGTCAATCATCACATTGAAGATACATCTGACTAGATTTGATTCACTTTATTTGATCTCAAATTCGGTAATTAAATTCCTAAACTATAAGATGTTTTTACAAAATTGGTAGAAATTATTAATAATTACATATTAATAATTATGTATTTATGCAATGTTTGTAAGAAAAAGATATTAAAGCATTCTTACTGATGAAACTTTATCAAAATACAACTAATGCCCCTCCATATCAAGAGCACCCATACAAGCGCTTTTTGTTATGTGAGTCTTCTACCTTGCAAGATTATGTTCTTTTATCCCCTTATTTTGATTTATGCCCCTTTGACAAGGAAGAGGTTTCTGACCAGAAGGACAGGTGATTAAAAAGACAATCTACTGTAAAAAATGGTTTCCTCTGCCTTCTGCATACAGAAGAGGGAACACCATGGCACTTATCATACAAAATTTCTCATTGAGGTCATGGCTTTATCACATGGGAAGACATCAGGAAAAAACACCTTATGTCACAATATGGTTCATAAATAACTACAATTGAAAGAAATTTAAGATATAAGTTCTACTACTCTACAACAAAGACATTAAGAACAAAAGCAGAGACAGTAAACAAAAGTTTACATTGTCAGATGCACGCATCCAACAAAAGTAGTTAGTGTAATGTGATGTCTACTTCCACGTGAGAGCTTGACTACATACTCAGACCTCCACTTACATGATGGTTACACTGTAATGCTCAGAAAACTCCTGTTCAAATGGCATTTTAGGTTAAGGGCCTGATGCTGATATTAAATACACTTATTTCACCAAGTATCTGCTCTGGACTGAATACCTATGATACTGACAAAATAGCAACGGACAAAAACATTTGCATCCCCTAAGTCACTTCCTTGCAAAATGCTAGCCTGCTCTTCTCTTGAATGGTGTTCCAAAATGCAGTAGCTGTCAGAATGCATATTTGATGTTGTATTCAAATTTAAGCATGTAATGTTCTTCCAAAAGAAACAAGAGATTGCCTGTGCTTAGATCTGGTAAAGACCATATAAACAGATCCAAAATCTTTATTTAAAAATAAATAGCAAGAAGACATGGATACTTAACCAACCCCTGGGTAAAGTCTTGCAGTGATTTTCATTCAATTAAAAATGTACATCTCATTTTTAATTTGCCCATGCAGCTTTTGGCCATTTGTTCTTTTGATGTTTCTTGTCAATAAATTCACAAGACTTTTATTACAGAAAATCTTACCACAAAGAAGTCCCTACACACTTCAGATCAACTCACACCTCATCTCTTTTGATAAGTTCATTTGACTGAGCTTTATGTCATTTTCTGCAAGATGTTTTCTCACAGATATAAAACAAATTACTTTTGAAGGCTAGTAGACAGGAGAAAAAAAAATAAAAAGAAGCTTTACACATACCAGGGAATAAAACTAAAATGAAAATAAAGTAAAAAAATGTGCAATATATGTATTGTTACAGACAAATTTACATAAGCATTCGTGTTAAAAGAATTTATGCACAAATATTAGAAAATAGACAGAAGAAAGTGAAAAAGAAAGGAACAGTTGGGAGAAACCTAACAACTTACTTTTAGAACTTTCTCATTCTTTTACCAACAAATAAATCTAAATAAATGCATATTGAAAAACTTTTTCTCCTAAACAGCAATCAAGATACCTTCCAAGAAAATAAACATGAAGAAAACCCTCTCAATCACACTTTTTTGTTTAAGTCTTTAGAAAAACAATTGCATCCCAGAGTTCCTCACTCATCTGAGCCCAGCAAATAAAAAGGTTTAATTCCACTGAATTTCACCAAATTGTTAAGTGACTCAAGTATTTTTCTTTCATGTAATCTTAACAAAGATATAAGGGAGATCAATCCTCTTTTTAGTCTCTCCTCCCCTTGCTTGTACTTAAAAATGCCCTTATCTTCTTCCTTCCTAATTCACTGCTCTTTCTTCTTCACATTATCCTCCCATTTTTCTTTAATTATGAAAGTTGTTTTTGTTCTGTGAATACAGCTAAATGATAGTATTCAAAATTTGTTTATAAACCCAAATAAAATCTTTTAACTTAAATTTCTGAATGAGTGCTAAAATAGCTTTCTTTTTATATTCACTTGTTGAATTGGCAAGAGTTTTTCTAAAGCTGTACCAGAAGTAGAATCACTGAAATTACTCTAATTATTGAACAGAGCTAATAAATGTAAAAGCAGTGTATAAAAATATGCATGAAAATATAAGTAAGAAATAGGGAGGTTTATATGAACTACCCTACATATTAATATTAGGTTTTACCCATATATTGGTTTCTAAGTGCTCATTCATTAGCTATTCTTTGTTCATGAATTTACTTTTTATTCTCAATACAAAAGAAATCCCCAGGCTCTTATCTGAAAAATGGTTATGTCTAGGCTATTCTTTCAGCATGTAGGTTTTTTCTGTTTTTTTCTCTTTATTCTTACCTTTTTATAAATAAATAAATTTAGATTAGTCAAAATTATTCTTCTAGTCAACAATGCCTATATCAATATATATTTCTCAAGATTTACCACAAAATAATTATTAGAATTTTGAATTCTAATACACAATACATGCCCTTCAGGCCATCACTTACTAGTCCAGCAATTTAGGACCTAAAGGAAGTGCTCCTGCTTTATAGGAAGCTATTTTTCCTATACATTCACTACAGGTTCTCCAAGTTTTGCTGTCAAAAGGTGGGAGTAGATGTGAGCTGCCCTGGTCTGGTCACTGCCATTCCCAGGCAGCCCCTAAACTGCTGTGATCAATCTGTAGCACCCCAGACAGGCACCCCCTGAGCAGGATGCTGATCCTCCGCTCAGGTCTCTGTATGGCTGAGGCAGCAGCCATAGGCGCAGGGGACACCAAACTGCTCTTGGGGTGAGGAACATTTCACTCCAGCAGGCATGTGCCTCCCCCAGGGACAGCAGCTGCAGGTGACTCCCACCGGAGCAGCAGCACCCCAGGTGACTCCACTGAGGAAAAGCCTGAAGAAACCCTGCGCAGCACGGGAAAACAATTAATAACCAAAGAGCTGCAGGAAAAAAACGAGGAAGTGAAGCACAGCGGAGGAGGTAGCGGAGAAGCAAGAAATGTCAGAGAGGTACTGCTATGCAAATGACCCCGACTGTGCTGCCCAGCGCCTGCTGGAGGAGCTGGAGTGAACCCACAACCACGCACAGGGACAGTAGGGCAAGCTGGGGTTGGAGGGACGACAGGCATACAGCTTGCCTCCAGCCTGGGGCAGATGGAAGAAAGTGATTGTTTAGTTCTCCCCAGTACTCAAATCAGTGACCAAAGGTTGTGATAACTGGCAATGCATTAAGTAAAAAAATACCCAAATAAAGGCTACTTTGCTCACAATACCTAATCAGACAAGGAGAGCAATGCCATTTACCCAGGCTTGTGTAAGTAAAAAACCCACCAGATCAGAAGGTGCAACACGCAAGGGCACCTAAGGCTTTGACTCTAACTATTAGGAAAATTGCATTAGTAATGGAGCAAATATCCTCCTTCAAATCTCAGCAGTGCATAACCCATTTTCATACTAACTGTAAATCAGTATGAAGTAACAGATTTGAAGATATGGATGATTAATGGGACAAGGACTTGAGCTAATCCCTCTATGCAAGCTGGCCCGCCTCAGCTCAAATACTTTTCTGCATTAGAGATATAATACTTGGGGGAAAAGGGAAATCAAGTAAAGGTACAAAGTGAGAATACTCTCTGAAGCTAATATACAAGTTAAGGAAAAAAGGCAGAAAAAGTACCATGGCTATTTGTAGAGACACGTCCAGAGAACCAGAACTGAGATGGTTAATTTTTGCCTTCAAATACTAGAGAGAATCCCATAATCCTCTCTAAAACTATTTTCAGTTATGATCACATCACGATTCTATTTTATTATGAGAAATGTCATATCAAAGTAAATCATTTTTTCACTGAAAGACATTTTTGATTGCTGATGACAGAAAGTGCTGGAAAAACAGACTTAACTATAGAGCCTGCTTTCTTGGGTTTATTTCAGTAGGTAATGGTAGAATTTTCAGACATAAAACCAGTATGTGCTATTTTAATAATGTGTGCCTTATTTGTTGAGTATTTGCTAGGAATTTGTAAATTAGGGTATATTAAAGCTGTATGCATACCATATAGAACTGCAAAGCACACTCAACATTACATACACAGATCCTAGATACCAAGTGATTCTAGCTGAAGGGCATAAAGATTTGTTGTTTTTGCATTCCCTCCATTTTCACCAAAGTAGACTTAAAAATTCTCATGGTAAAACCTATAAAGTAAAATACTCATGTTCTCAGTTTGTTCACTCTTACCAACAGCAGTTCTCAAATATGTGTTTGTAATTACTTTCAGCATTCCCACCTGCTTCCACTGTCAGTTGCCCTTACATTACGCTTATTAAGCATTAACAAAAGACGCTCTAGTATCCCACAGGCTTTTGTGTCTCATTGCTCTGTGCCTCTTCCAAACGACCTTGCTGTAATGCAACCAGAGATACACAATGTGCCTTTTGCCCAGGCCCAGCTGGCTTCCTTTTGACTCCCTTCTCTGTGCACACACAATGCTGAAAAAATGAAATTTTTATGCAGTCAACAAATTTTCATAGGTAAGAAAACTATTTACATAGAGACTGTCATGCATTACTAAGCAAAATTATTACAAATATTTCCTTTGTAATAACTTTTAACAGATCTGGAAAGAGAAACACTTCAAGGATGAAAGGATTTTTAATGTCAAACCATCAATCATTTTGATTCCACAATGAAAATTTATTACTGTAGCTTTATATTAGAAATATTATTTCCCAAATATTTGCATTAAACAGATTTTTGAGTCAACTCTAAGAATTTCATTTAACTTCATTATATTTTCCATATTGAAAAAGAAAACATAATACTAATAATGTCTTTTTTGAGATTCCAAACATATTAAAAAGAGCTTTTGCTTAGCCTACCATGTTAGTGAGGAAACAGGCAATTTATTCAAAGAAATTGTGTAAAGGAAGAGAAGATTCCCTCAAAGAACACATTCCATGAGGTATTTGAGAATTTGTCCTTTTCTTCTGTAAAAACTGTCCATCTGGCAGCCATGCACATGAAAATTGTTGAGTCTATATTTTTAGAGTAGTGCCTTAAGAAGTCCCTGCATCAATAAAATGATTACTGTTATACACAGACCATGGAATAGGAGTGAAAATTTCATCAATCAGGACTTATTAGTCTGAGTCTTTTGGAAGGTCTGCACAGCAGCTCATAAACACTTGTCAAATACAAGAGCTTTGAGAAAAACAGAGAATCGCTTCCATTTTTAATATCATGAAAAAAAGGAAAAAAAAAAGAAAAAAAAAAAGAGAGGCTTGGAAAAGTGAAACTATGTTCTATATTTTACCAGCAAACTCCACAGGCACCTCCATGAGTAGGCAAGATCATTCAACCAAAGCATGACAATGGTGAAAGCATTAGGCAGTAGTTAGACACTGGTACTTTACCCTATTAGTTTTCACATTCTACCACGCATGACCAGCCCTCTTCTTATATTGCTGACATACCAGGCAGTGGCAAAACTATTCAGGCCTATAGCTCTTTGGCGAGATTTAGTTAAGTGCCTGGAAAATATGTAAGAGACAAGAAAAAAAGAATCTGGAACAAACCAAAACAGTTCCAATCGTTACCCTCACCATGTATTATTTTTAACGTTGATGGTGCTTTCCTTTCTCTCTAGAAATACAGGTAACAGCATAGAGGTATTCAGCTATACCTAATGGAATAAAAAACACAAAAATAAATATTTGAAAAATTTGGAAGCAACAAGGTTTACAGTATTCTTTAAGCTATGTAAGTGTGAAATCCCTTGGTGTTCTGATCCAATTCCCTTACAGTGTCTGACCTCAGTTAACATTAAAAAACTCACACAGAGCAACAACCACACGTTAAAATGCCTTGAAAAAACCATAACTTCCACCTTTATAAACAAAATACATTCATAATCTTCAAGGCTGTGTTCCAAAAAGAAGTATCTTTAAAAATGAGTAATAAAATGTAATAATTCATGGAAATTTTACAGTTCTAGCTATTGGATTTTAGAAGACAAGTAAATTAAGTTATAACACTGGAGAGCAAAAGTAAATAACTTAGAAAATCTACTCTGTTGGAAGCACACCCATTGTAAGAGTAAAATAGGAAGAGCTACTACAGTCCCAGATTCCCCTAGCAACAACGTAGAATTATAAGTGAAAATTAAGTGCAGAGAAAGGCAAACCTGAAAGCAAGAAGCAGTGACACCAGAGCCACAGGCCAAACCAAAACACAAATTACAAAGCCAAGTAGCAAACAATTACCATTACTGAAAGCACTACATAAATAAGCCCCTCAAATACCACCCATCTACCCTCCAAAACTGAAGCACATCAGTCATTAAAGTCTTGTCTCCAACATGTGTTAGGGCCCCAAGACAGCACATCCTTGGCTCCAGGAGACAGAACTTGCTGCAGTCAAAAATAAGGAAAATGTGGCAGGGGATGGGGAAGGGGAAGTGACATTTTTTAAAACTCCCATCAGACTGCCCCTTCAAATAGGTATTGGTAAAGACAGGTAAATTTCTTTATTATTATCTATAATGAATCTATTTAGCCTTTATCTGATAGCTGAGGCCTTTACCACAAAACCTCCATGATAATCAAATATATGCTGAGATTTTGTTCATTTTGTTGTTTAGTTGCTTTGCTGTTTTTGTTTTAAATGTTGTTTTTCTTTCAATTATATGAAAACATAAAATTATTTTTAAATCTTAAAATGTAGTTTAGACTAAAGGACAGACCTCAAGTTTCCCTATGAAGTGTTCTGCAAATCAGACGTGAACTTCTAAAAGAATAATACTTTTATAATACTGGGAAGAAAATAACAAAGTACTCTAAAAAACCAGAAGGGGCCAATAAGAATAAAAGTCCAGTTGTATTAATAGCAGCATGCCAGGCAGACAGTCAATGAACAAGGGAGTTCATCATCAACTGATTTCTTATTAAACTGAGTGTAAATTCAAAGAGAAAAATCAAAATAAGGTCACTAAATGGACATAAAATAGTGTAAAATATGGCCAGAATAAGTGGAACAAATTTGGACAAAGCAGTGAAGTTTGAAGAATATACTTTAACACCTCAGAGATGAGTTTACAAAGGTGTCTTGGCACTTTGGTTAAGAAAGAAAATAGAAAGACAGTTAATTAAAATACTTTTAACAATGTTAGAGGGCATGAGAGAAAAAGAATTTAATAGAGGAAAAAAAGAGAAAAAATACATGAGCATAAATTGTCAAACAAGATAGAAGTAAAAAGAACAGGGGTACAAATTTTACCCTCTTTCCTATAAAAAATATGTACTAAAAGAAAAAGTAGTTACATGCAGTAGAAGTGAAAAGGAAATCTGTGATTCACCAGTAATATAAAAGAAGAACTTGGAAAAGACAGAAAAAACTCTGAACAGTACCTAGGCACACACAAAAAAAAGTTGTTTAAAAATGGGACTGTTAGGCAAAGTCAGCTGGAGATCTCTCAGAAACCTGGATGGGCACAGCTTCCAGGAGAGAAGCAATATGGAAGAGCTTCGAGGTCTTATAGGTATGCTAGCTGGAACTTCAGCACTGGCTAAACATGTTCTTCATTCAAATATCTACATATCTGCTGTCTATGTAAGTACTCATTCCTGACAGTAAAAATCTTGGCAAGTCAGTGAAACCCAAAGACACACAGATTCGTATGTTATGAAGATACACAGAAGTGTTCAGTGACCGCAGGGACAGCAGAGATGGTGTCATCCAGACAACTAGTCTTCACTGAACTTTTTCACTGAACTGCAATTTTTCGCAGCCACAAGGATATTACTTCAGGAGTCCAGTAAGAATGTAAATTGTTCTTTATAAATCATCTTTTCAAGGTTTGTTCGGACTGCTGGAATTGGGGGTGTTTGGGGGAGTGAGTTGTTTTTATATCTGTTTTACAGATACATCATCCCAGATAAATACCACCAAAAGCCAAAAAACTTAAAACAGAATAATATCTCAATTAATTGATTAAAAAACATTTAAACAAGAAGCAAAGTAATCTAATAGAAGTTTTACTTCTGAGCTGCTAAAAGTAGCATGGTTACAAGTTACACCTATTTTGTTAGGTCATTATTAAAAATTCAAAGGTCTGTCACAGAATCACAAAATGCTTAAGGTTGAAAGTTGGACAGTCAGGCCAGGTCCCCTGCTCAAGCAAAGCTGCCTAGAACAGGTTGGCCAGGGTCATGTCCAGACAGCTTCTGACTATACATAATGTGAGAGACTCCACTACCTCTCTGGAGTACCTGTGCCAGTGCTCTGTCACCCTCAAAATTAAATAAACATTTCTTGATGTTCAGGAGGAACCTCCTTTGTTCCAGTCTGTGACCATTGCCTCTGGACCTGTCACTGGGCACTGCCGAAAATAGGCTTGCTGCATCCTCTATACACTCACCAACCAGGTATATATATACATTAATAAGACCCTTCCTCAGCCTTCTCCAGGCTGAAGATATCAGTTGTCTCAGATTTTAGTCATAGGGGAGAGATTCTAGTTCCTTCGTGATTTTAGTGGTCCCTTATTAGACTTTTCTCTGTACTGGAGTGTCCAGCACCAGACACAGAACTTGAGGTGTGACGTCACCAGTGCTGAATAATGGAGAAGGATCAACAGCCTTCACCTGCTGGCAGTAATTTACTTAATGCAGCTCAGGGTAGCGTTTGGCTTCTTTGCTGCAAGGTCACATTGCTGACTCATGTTCAACCTGGTGTTCACCAGAAGCTTCAGGAACTCTTTTGAAAAGCTGATTTCCATTTGATTTCCCCCTGCAATGTATTGGTGTATGGGGGCTGTTCTTCCCCAGGTGCATTAATTTGCAGTTCCCCTTATTGAACACCATGAGGTTCTTGTCAGCCCATTTCTTCAGCTTATTGATGGCAGCACGACCTTCTGGGGTATCAGCCACTCCTTCCATTTGGGTGTCTTTCTGCAAACTTGCTAGGGCTACACTCTGTCCCTTCATCAAGATCAATAACGAAGATGTTGAACTGGACTGGACCCAGTATTGACCCCTGGGGTACACTGCTGGTAACTGGCCTTGAGCTAGACTGCAAGTCACTCATCACCACTCTCTGGGACAGCCATTCAGCTGGGTTTCAAGCCACCTCACTATCTGCTCATCCAGTCTGCATGTCAATAGCTTTCCTATGAGGATCTTGCAGGAGACACTGCTGGAAGCCTCAGTGAAGTTCAGATACAGACAATATCCACTGCTCTTCCCTCATCTACTGATTTCATCATAGAATGTTATTGGGTAGGACAAGCATGACTTCCCCTTGGTTAAACCATGCTGACTGCTCCTGACGACTTTCTCCACCTTCACATGCCTGGAAATGGTTTCCAGGATTAGCTGCTCTATCACCCTCCCAGGTACTGAGGTGAAACTGCAGACCCATGGGTCCTTCTTGTCATTCTTGAAGACTGGAGGAAAATATATGACAATTCTTTGTCTTTATCATATAGAACCTGAGTACAAGATCCAATGTCTAAAGCACGCCTAGTAAAAACTAAACATAAAAACTCTCATGTTTGCAATAAAAGGAATAGCCATGAAACCAGAAACAAAATAAAAGGGATATTGCTAAAAGGCACTAGTTACCGGTGTATCACAGATTCAGGTTTTATTATCCAAAATGATTTTGTGGAAATTCTTGTCATATGTTGAAGTAAAATTGCCCTAAACAATCATTTTTTAAAGTAATTTAAAAAATCAAGAAGGTTGTCAGGTATTTGCTCCTTTTTTGTTTTAGACTACTATAGCATTCTACTGGTTTTACTGTAGTGTAATATAAAGGACGATCAACTTAGGCTAGTACAATTCTCTCTCAAAAGCTCTTCTAATTACATGAAATATTGCAACTATAACCCCTTATTGCTACATGCTGAGTAAAAACAATGACAATATAAATGCTAGACCTAATACTGAATATTGCCTCTCTTTCCAAACCTGTACAAAGAGACCTGCAGCAATCTTCACTGTTCAGGCTTCTAGTCAGTTTTCAGGACTTAGAAACAATCTTCCAAGACCAACTTTAATTCCAAGATCCTTGCTCTTTCAGATACTGCATCCAAACACTTTAAGAGTTCCCCTCTAGTTTATTCCTCAGCTCAACCCAAGTGGTAAATACATTTCTATATAACTGTGAGAGCAATTTTTACATGAAGTTCCTCTAAGAGTAGGCATGCTACAATGAAAACCTCAGGGAAGATGCTCAGGATAGAAGCAGGACAGAGGTAATATGGCCACAACATGCTAATGATCCTAGATTCATAGAATGGTTTGGGTTGGAGGGGACCTCAAAGACTAGATAGTCTTTAAGTGTTCCAATCACCTGCCATGGCAGGGACACCTTCCATGAGACCAGGTTACTCAAAGCCACATCCAACCCAGCCTTGAACACTTCCAAGGATGGGGCAACTCTCTGGGTAACCTGCAGCAGTGTCTCATCACCCTCACAGTAAAGATCTTATTTTTAATATCTAATCTAAAACCCACCCTCTTTAAGTAGAGGTGTCCTATTACTGCATGCCCTTGTAAAAAGTCCCTCTCCAGCTCTCTTTCAGGCCCCTTTAGGTACTGGCAGGCTGCTCCAGGTCTCCCTGAGCTTTTTCTCCTCCAGGTGGAACAACTCCAGCTCTCTTAGCCTGTCTTCAGAGCAGAGGTGCTCCAGCCCTCTGATCATCATTGCGACCCTTTTCTGTACTCACTCCAAGAGATCCACATCTTTCTTTTGTCGGTTCAAATGACTCAAATGAGTTTTTAATAAAGGCAGCCCTGTGACCAATTTTAGACAGTTGAAGAATGCACTGCCAAAGTCTTATCAGCTTCTTGTTTTCCAGCCACAAATTTCTATATGCTGTCATGCTGAATTTTCTAGGTACATCTGTTTCTCCACATGACAGCAAAACTCTTTATGTTGACTGCCACAACAAAGTCAAAAATTTCTGAACAGCAAGAAAGCATCAGATTGACCTTAATTATTGTGAAATTCTATCATTTGTCAACATATACACAAAAAAATTCCCAAGAAAATTCTCATTGTGATCAATGTTCACTTCTATTTTTATTCAGGTTTGATTTTCATTACATTAGCATAAGCTCAGAATTTATCAACTTCTCTCACCAGATTTGGCTCATTTCTCAGCTTAGGTCAACCCACTGCAGTGACATTTCCAGTGCCCACCCATACAACTTAGTTTCACTATGACAGAGGTCAGCAGATGGCACTATTACACATTTTTTTAATACTATGGTTTTTACTGTAAATCTTCCTTGAACAGAAACCTTTGCTGTTTTGATTGGTGTGCATGTGCAAGCATGCACACAAAAGATCAATTTCAGTAGAACAACTCTAGCATTGTACTCATGGTGTTCAGACTGCAGTTTATGAAAATAATCTGCCTACATAACATCTAATAATTACCTCTATTTCAAGGTCACAGTCTGTTAAACACAAATTATGGCTGACATAAACCTAAACTCAAACCACGTTTTCTCTCTAGTTAGAAATGGACATGAAAGCCACAATAATTATTACCACAATGAAACAAAGTCACATAAACACACTCGAGCATTGAACTGCCCTTTCCTCTATAAAGCAGAATGTCTAGCAGACTCTGACATAGGTACTAGAGAACAAAATGAAAGATAAATATTGCTTACATTCTCTTGCAATCATGCAATCCACCCCTTCCTTTCTATAAATTAACAGAGTATTTATAATATCATTGTTTAGACTGGAATTATTTAATATTTTTCCCTAGATTAAATTGAAGAAAGTAATACTGAACAAAACAAAAAAATTTACCCCGGGAAAGATTTCTAATCTTAAAGAAGAAAGAAAAGACTGAAAACATGCATGGTGAAAGTTTTATTTTTTAAAAAAGCAACATGTCAAGCATTTGAACTACCTTTTGCACATGCATCACTTTCTAGGAGCTTACTCAGCTAAAACCTTACCCATATATGTCATTCAAACTGAACAGACAGCATTTCTTCTTTAGCTATATATTTCATCCTTGTTTGCTATATTCATTCTGACCCTGAAATTTCTGTCTATTCAACTATTCTGAATGAATTCAGGTCTTTCATACTGTTAGTTTACTGTAAAATCCACACAGTCTAAAGAAAGCAGACATAATTTCTATTTAAGTAAAAGCTATTAATGGTGTAAACTAGTTTAATACTATGTAAACAGAGATAAAGTAATGAATTTTTTTGCTATTAATGTAGCACATTTGCCTGCAACAATGCCACAGAGAAGTTGCTTCCACAAAATAGAGCATTGAAAATTTCACCAGACTAAAATTCTCCCCATCCTTGCTCACACAGCTCTCCTCTCCTACAAATAGCTTCATGCTTGTTCAGTATTCTGCAATTCTTATGATGTTAGCTGGAGCAATCATCTCTCCCCTTCATCTAAGTGACACCAATACTCAAAGGGAATTCAGAGTAGCAAAAAGGATTAAGTTACCACTTCGGAACTTGCCTCAATTCCAGAAACAGTCAGAGGTCTGGGGTTGTTGGAATGACAATGCTTTAGCAGAGAAGCACACAGATTACAGGATAATACTGATGTTGAAGCACATCAACACCAGTAGAAAAACACCAGAATGAGGGGTGATTGCTGATCAGTGGAGACCACAGCAAAATGCTGGGATATATGGAACAACCTACTTTTCTGGGCTGACTGCGATGTTCCACTTTCCCTGTCCTCTCCAGCTTTCATTCCTGCTCCAATCACTGAGAAGGAACTTGCAGCAGCACTGCAGGAACTCATTCAAAGGATTCAAGATTGTGTAAATATTTCAGTACTTATTGAAGTTAGAATAAACTAATGACATTCTCTTTCGGCCAAAATTTCTACTTTAAGTTCCAAATTCCTGAAAACCCCAGTTACAACAAAGTCTGTACCCATTACCTGAACTAGACTCACCTTTTTGATTTTTAATTTGAAATAAAATGCAGGGGTTAAAATTGAGCTATCACAATATACAAGAGCTTAATGACTTCCAGAAGCAAAATAAAAGTGATAAATTTGTTTATTTCACTTAATGTCTTCAGCACTTACTCTTCTTGGACTGATAAGTAATTTCATAGTCACTTGTTTTGCTTCATCTAACTAATCTAACACTTGAATTTAAGTCTTTAAACAACTGTGATAGCTGGACTCCCAAATGAGGCTACAGCGGGGCAGTATAGCCCACAAAAAAGTAGTCAAACTGACAAGTTTAACTGCCTATTGTGGTCAATGTGGGAAGACACCATAATTTTCGGGTACAGTAAGATGTATCTAGAGTAAATACTGTGCCATTAAACATTTATAGAATTGTCCATGGTCTTGAAGATTTCATGACTGGATGAAAACTGTAATTTCTAGCTAATTAAATAATACATTTGAAAAGCAGTTTGAAGAAAACTCTCTAAAAGAAGGGGAAAGGCATCATTTCAAGGTAAAAGATAGGATGGAAATGTTCTGTTTATTGCATCTGCTTTTAAAATTTTTTTTCATTTCATCATGAAATTAGACTAAAAAATAGGTTTTCATAGCCAGACATGGTATAAATCCCAAAGTGAGATGCTTATTTGGCACTAAACATGGAATTTATGGCATGACAATCCAAAAGAACAAAAACCTCAAAACAGCTTCATCAATCGTTGTTTTCAGTTGGTAGGTCAAATGATGAACCAATTATTAAGGATGACGAATTATTAATCTGAAAGACAAAGCATGATTTATATTCTATCTTGTCTTCTTTAACTATATGTCCAATTTTGTAATAAAGAAAAGAATATTTTAGTTTTCTAAAGGAAACTTCTCATACTCCTATTCTTACAGTTACAGTAAGGGATGTTTGATGGGTATAGACTACATTTTTTCTCAGGAAGTTACAGTGTCAAATACTGCATTGTTTGCCCTCTAAAATACAGTATTTGCCAATGCAGCTACAGTTTAAGAGAGGATTGGGACGGTTTACTCCCACCCAGTGGCAATGACCTATGTTAAAACTTTCAAACACAATGTCACTAGAAAGGTACTTTTCAAGTTTCCTTCAGTAATCAGGAGAAAGCACGAACACACACAGCACAAACTCCTAATTAATAAAGATTGCAGTCAGTGAATTTCCCTTTATTACCGAGCCAGTTTAGAAAAACAAAAACCAAAAACCAACAAAACTCTGAAATATCAAAGCCAAACTAATTGTTGAGTCATTTCACTAAAGAAATCACTACAAAAAGGCTACTTGTAATGTGCTGTGTATGGAGATGACTAGCACAATTTACCTTCCCCTCCACAGATTTTGCTTGATTAAAATGAGTGTACCTTATATTATTATATTATATATTATATTATGATATTAAGACCTCCTTTTCTTTCTGCGAAAAAGAAAAACATTGTTGGACTACACTAAAGTTTCCATCCTGCAAGTCTTGTAGAGCCCCAGCACCTTGCTAGGCCTTCATCCTTTTTCCTCTCTACCCAGACACCCAGTATTTGTCCTTGCAGGAAGAAAGAGGACAGGAGACAAAGCAGCAGCTTATACTTGCTTGCAAAAACAGTTATGTCTCTGAGAAGACCTACAGATGTTGTGCCCTGAAGGATCATTACCAAGGTTTCCAGCAGAGCAAAATTCTCTGTATGTAAAGCAGCATAGTAATTGCTCAAGAGACAGACAAAAACCAAACACCAACAGAATTTTTTGTTGTTCTTTCTTATTACTTGTTGCAACAAATATCTCCTTTCTCTTACTGTAAAATAACTCTATTTGGATGCTTAACAAATATTTTTCTTTAATCAGAATAGTTAAAGAAGGAACTCAAACCAGCAACAGTGTAAATATACTAGAAAAATTGCCCCCGCCTTTAGAGAGCCTGGCTTGAATTTCAGCAAGAAGACAAAAAGAGAGAATGCCCCATATGTGTAAGTCATTCAAGGCTAAACCAAGAAAATAACATCTAAGTCAGTTCAATTCCTCACATCTAAAACTGCTTAAATAATTGAGAAATTTATTCTTTAATGGTAAACATTTATGAGAACCAAATTTTAAATGACATCTGAAATGATCACATAAACTGTAAACCCATTGTAGTAATGCATATCCTAATTAAGGCATCTAAGAAATAAATTTAGCTAAACAGAACAAAGTCATTGCTTAAGAGTCAAAGTCTGCTTGCTAAAGTGCTAAACCATTCCTCAACAAAGAAGTCTCAAATAGAGTTTTGGTCTATTTGTTATTAAAGTTAAGTAGTACCTTCATCATTATCAGTTCATTCAAACTGCTGAAACAGCCCAAGATACAAAAACCTCCAAACCCCACATCCCTTTTTAATCTATGAATATAAGTGAAAAGGCAGACCTACAAGAACTAATGTCATGAAGAACCAGGAACTCAGTTAAGAGAGTCTCAAACTGCCTGCACTATTTCAGCAGCTGTTTTAAATGCAAAGATTTTGATGAACTGTAATTAGAACACCTAAAATTACACATATTTACCAACAAAAGCAGTTTGAAAATACTAGGCTTTGATGCTCCCTGACAGAAAGGCAGCTTCAAGATCAGAATGATGTTTTCTTTAGGGGTATATTAGAATATCTTAATGGCAAAAAACACTGAGCTTTCCTTTATGAAATGGAACTGGAAAAGCACAGAAGTAGAAGATAAATTGACAGTCAAAACCCAATAAAATTAATACCATTCTAATACTCTGAAAATACACATGTATCCCTTTAATAAATTACAGTGAATTAAGGTTATGACCTAATTTTGGAAAATTCTTTATCAAACTCCCAAAGACTTGGATATGTATATACACCTCTTACTCCCCCTCTCCCCTCCCCCCCCAAAAAAGTGTCCTTCAATTAGAAATTTCAGGAAAGTATACCACTAAATGGTTGTATTCAAATTAGCTCTGATTTCTGAGGTCACATATTTAAAGATGAATCTAGATTTTTTTTATTTCAAAGCCAATATTCAGGAAAAAAAAAAGGCAGGAACATCAAAAATCCCCGCAGTTTCTGTTTAGGGTTGCAGCCTGCCTCGGTGCTGACAACTAGTTGTAAGCACTGATTTGATTTTATAAGCAAGAAAAACTTCTCTATGGCCTTTTCCAAATCTCTTGTGAGAAAAGGCAAGAAAATGAGGTAAGGTTCTAAAAACTAGGCCCTGAAAACAACCATGGATTTTGATGTACGTTCAAGAAGGCGGCTTTACCAGTAGGATTACTGGAGAATGTTGAAGTTTGTTACATTTCTAACTTTTAAACAAAATAAAAAGTCATTTTTCCTCCACAGACACTATCAGACTCTTCTTAGGCCTGCATTTAATATTCTAAAAGGTCAAAAACAAACAAACTATTTAAGAAGGGAAATTTCATGTCAAAATATTTAAAGCAAAAATGTATTCTTTTCTTAGATTTAAGTTTTCTGTTTTGGAAACCTGCCATTATGGTTGTTGAAATTATCATTTTATTTGACCTAGAAATACTTTCAGTCTGTATTTTTTAAGTGAAAAAGTTAATTTGAACTCCTCTTACTGAAAGCCATTTTAAACATTTAAAATTACCATTGTATTATCTGTATAAGGAACGCATAGTAAATTCATAGTATATGTTTAAATAGTCAGGCTGTTGACAAAAAAAGAAGATTAAAAAATCACAAGAGTGCATTCTAGCAATACGGGGGGGAAAAGAAGCCACTTTTGATACTCACAATAAGTACAATACTTTGTAAAGACATGAAAGCTTTGACAAACCAAGAGCTTAGGACCATCAATTTAATGTGATAAGATTTACTTAAAAAAAAAACAGAACAAGAAAAAAAACTAACCAACAAAAAACCCCCTAGGCCTATAAAACTTATTTTTTGGCTTAAACTGACTATATCATGGAAAGACTGACAATCTCTATGG
Organism: Drymodes brunneopygia; assembly: GCA_013400955.1. Classification (NCBI taxonomy): domain Eukaryota; kingdom Metazoa; phylum Chordata; class Aves; order Passeriformes; family Petroicidae; genus Drymodes; species Drymodes brunneopygia. The sequence continues at coordinate 677,175 of VZTZ01047394.1, read as the reverse complement.
AAAAGGACTGTGACTGCTTTCAACTAACACAGACATTCCTGACTCTTCTGGAGTTATTCCAGCTGCCTCACAACAAGATTATTCCATATCTGGTATCCACCAAATATCCAACCACTGCTCTGGGAAAAGGCTGATTAGAAGCTTCTTCTGCTTTGTGGCCTTTCTGGCAACATCATCTCAGTATGAGAGAGTGATCCCCAATTCACAAACTGAAAAGTATCTACTTTGCCCTATGCAACTCTCTGCAAGTCACTGCAGACCTCCTTCATGTGGACTGGTTTCTCTCAAGCGCATATAGCCTGTGGAAAAAAAAAAATTTGGATAGATGCACACACGAATTTCCAAAGCAAATTCTACAACTGCTATTAAATCAAAGCAAAGTAGATATAAATATTTAAGATAAGGGATCAGGACAGTGCTTTCAAGCATGATTACCTTCAAACTTCCCTTTCTCTTTCTACCATGAGTGAAGCATCTTATTTTTGCAAATAGCATTTTCAGTGAAACAGACTATTCTTTTTGATAGTCCACAGCACAACATCCTTGGCAGAGTGAACTACATTCAAAGCACTCTTTAATACTGTGTTTCTTATGAAGGATTTAATTAGGAAAAGCTGTATCATAGCGTTCAAGAATTTCAGGATCACAGAGATCTAAATGTTATGTAATATCCTTATAAAAACAGAAATGCTGGAGTAACAATGGAACAGAGCTCTACTGTAACCAGACTGAAATTTCCACAGAAAAGGAATCTGCTAATCAGTATGTGCTAGTTCCGTATACAAAATAGGGATTAACCTATTTTCCTTCATGTACCATCTGGATGCTAGGCAAATGAAAAAATCTCTTTTCACCTGCTACAAAATTTAGACACTTAATCATATTGTGCTAAGATCTGCATTAGATATGCATATTCATATCCCATTGCATTTAAACTCATAGCTGTTCCTGCATGTTTCATGTTCCCAGATACTGCCTTGAATGCCCTGTTTTGCTCACAAGATGAGTGTTACAAGAATTAAAACCATACAAAATGCATTAATTGTTTTCATTGCGGAAACAAATACAGAAAGAAAAGAATCAAGAAGTGGCGTATGCTAGCTTACAGCTTTTTTTAAAACATGTTCAGATTTTAGCTAACGTGAAACTTCATAAGGTAAATGGCCCAAATCAAAATGCACATTTCAAGAGAGTATGAACTCTTACATCTTTAAAAATAATCACCAAAGACTTCTGCTAGTTTCATAAAATAATTTATGTTGATCTATAAATGCCAGCAGGGAATCTAAAAGCAGTACTCTATTTTAGAACAAGCACTGCCACAAAAAAAAAAAAAACAGCTGTTCTTTTGAAACTGTTTGATACTTAGTATTTCTTTTTCACCTCTCCTCCACATAAGACACACCAACCACTAAATTGCCTCTCTTTCAAAACGAATAGTTATCATGGATGAGCTGATATCCATAAAAGACATGGCACCTATCTGTGCTAACATCTTTGAGGTCCACTAAAAGACCATGTGAGCCATTAAGACATCTTTTGTGTTGAATTTGGAAAAAGAACTGTCCCAGAAGGGCTAAGGCTTTATTTACTGTGCATTTTATACAAGAAAAGCAAAAATGCAACTGGTACGGAAAAGTGCAGTCTTTCTCTGCTGGCCATGATTGGAAAGATACACTTCCAGAGGGAGGCTTGAACTTTCTATATGTTATTCAGGTGATAAATATCTTGCACAGTCTTACTAGTAATTGTACAGAAATAATCCCTTAACAGACAAAATGCCTATTACAGTTGACAAGTTTATGAAGCATGGAGTTAAGCTACCAGTTAAAGGCTTTTGACTAGAATAAAACTGTTCTAAGCTGCTGTGTTTATCAGACTTCTTTTGTGCTTATTGCCTACATTATAGCATAGGCAGATCCTAGATGTGCCTCTGGAGCAGTATCCATTAAACACAATATGCCTCATCTTCATATCCTCATTATGTGAGGTGGCATAACAAGGTAGAAATTATGAAATCCTTTAGTAAGATACCTCCACATGGCACTGATAAATGACCGGCTATAATAAGTCAGGCATGCAATCCATTTGCAAGATATGCAAACACCCATGCAGCTCCCATACAGGAAACTTCAGTCCAGCAAGACATGAACATCTGTGCAAAAGAGTAATCAAAAGTTCCAAACTGGAAAAAAAAAAGCCTGGTTGAATGCAACTAATCCTGCATCTCTTCTGAGTATTCTCTGATGACAAGCAGCAATTGCACATACAGATGATAGAAAAGACAAACTTTGTTGACAGAAGTATCTGGTGCTCAGAGGAAATGTCTTCAGACAAATGATGCAGAGGCAAACAGTTCGTGGATCAAATGATACAGTGAAGTGTGTTAAACAGTGCTTATCCACTCTTTCTCCCATAAAGGGAAAAATCATATTCATCTAGGAAAAAGACGCACATGGTAACAACTTTATTAATAGCATTTATCAACATTGCCTGGGAGTAGTCTGAAAATAGTGCTGGCAAATTAATGGATGACTGGAATGAAATCATGGGAATCTGATCCCATGCTGTAAGACCAGGACTAAAAGAACGGTCAACTCTCTGTTGACCCTGTCCTTGTACAGTATCTGCTGTTCCAGCTGGATCCCTACACATCTATGGGGCCTTATGGGATTCATCAAAGAATCCTCAAAGACCTCACTGATGTCACTCCAAAGCCTCTCTCGATGACTTGTGATGGTCTTGGGAATCTGGAGAGTTTCCAGTTGACCTGCTTGTCCTGCTTATCAAACCCGATTTCCTTCTACAACAGGGTAACCCACCTACTTTGTCTTGGAAAGCCAGTAGATGTAATCTTTTTGGATTACAGCAAAGCTTTTGATACTGTTTTTCTCATAGTATCCCGCTGGACAAAGTATCCACATTCAGCTGGACAGCTATGTTACACAATCAGAGAGCAACTGGCTCACAAATCAGGCACAAAGAGTTTTAGGGAATGGGGCGACGTCAGGCTGATGACTAGTCATGAGTGGGGTTCTGCAGGGCTCCATCCTCAGCCCTGTTTTCTCTAACATCTTTATTAATGGCTTGGACACAGGACCTGGAGGAAATCAAAGTTTGCCAACGACACCACACTGGGGAGAGCTGTCGAATCCCTGGTGGGCAAAGAGGCTCTGGAGAGAGACCTTGAGAAATCAGAGAAATGGGCAATGACAAACCATATGAAGTTTAACAAGGAAAAGTGCCAGATTCTACACCTGGGATGGGGAAACCCTGGCTGTGTATATAGACTGGGGAATGACAGACTGGAGAGCAGCACCTCGGAAAGGGATCTGGTGGTCCTGCTCAACGACAAGTTGAACGTAAGTCAGCAGTGCCCTGGCAGCCAGGAGGTCCAACCCTGTTCTGGGGAACATCAGGCACAGAATTGCCGGTGAGGCAAGGGAGGGGATTGTCCTGCTCTGCTCTGGACTGTGGCAGCCTCACCTCAAGTACTGTGCAATTTTGGGCACCAAAATACTAAAAAGACATGGAGCTATAAGAGAGCATCCAAAGGAGGGCCGTTAGCATGGTGAACGGTGTGAAGGGGAAGCCAGTTGAGGAGTCGCTGAGGTCACTTGGTCTGTTCAGCCCAGAGGAGACTGAGGGGAGACCTCATTTCAGTCTTCAACATCCCCACGAGGGGAAGCAGAGGGGCAAGTGCTGACCCCTTCCCTCTTGTGACTCGTGACAGGACTCGAGGAAACAGTATGAAGCTGAATCAGGAGGTTTAGGTTGGATATCAGGAAAAAGGCTTTCACCCAGAGGGTGGCTGCGAACTATAACAGGTTCCCCAAGGAAGTGGCAACAGCACCGAGCCTGACACGAGTTCAAGAAGCATTTGGACATTGCTCTCAGGCACATGGTGTGATTTTTGGGATGTCCTGCGCAAGACCAGGAGTTGGACTCAATGACCCTAATGGGTCCCTTCCAACTCAGCATATTCTATGATTCTGTAAATTCTGTTTTCCCATATTTCCAGTGTGGAACCCAAAGAAGAGAAGTAAGGAAGAAATGAGAGATTTAGCTGAGTAACAGCATCTATGAAAAAACCTGAGGAGGTGGTTCTTGAGTGCAAAATGTGATGACTACGATGATACAGAACTTCTTTATCATTGATTTCACTGCATTGCTACACTTTTATGCAACTGCATAATACTGCATAAGCATGCATAGTATCCCCTCCATTTGGTATTCCCTTTCCAATTCTGAACGATGTTCCTATACTTCACACTGTAGGCTCTGTAGCCTGCCTAGAATAAAATAACAGAAATTTTAACTAATACTGAATCTGTACTTAGCAAATGAAAAATAGTCCTGATCTCTAAATACTGATTCATTCTGAAGAAAAGCAAAGGTGAAGTTTAAAAGACTGAACAAACCATATTCAGGAACAATTAACATGAAACCTGTTAGTTGCTGCAGGACTGCATCTAATGTTAAGATACTAGCAAGAACAGCCACACTAGTAATTTGTATTACACATATGCTTGCTAATTCAAACAAAGGAGTCAGAATAGGTACAAAAATAGCACATACACACACTGAACACAATGAAGGTACTGAACAATATATTTGAATGTGTGTATATATAAATATATATACTTTCATGGACAATTAGTCATGTGCTACTTAACGACGTGTCATAAATATACAACCACTTAACGCTGATAGTGGTTGCACTGTAGTATGCTGTGGTACATGATGAAAGTCATGGCCAGTAAGCTTTAAATTCTAGCTGCTGATTTATTGACATTACACTACTGCTTCCTATAACAGTCATATAGCCACTCCTTGACTGCTCAGGTATCCATAATACAAAATGTGAACCCTAGGGCAGGATGGGGTTACTTAGTGCAAATATTAAAAGTTAATGCAAATTTTTCATCAATGGTATTCTTACATGAACACTATAAATATATTGTCTGCCTTTTCTTAAATCAGAATAATGAGTCTCCTGTAAAAATATCTACAGCAATTAGGAAATACACATCTTCTGTGTTTGCCTGACCCTATAAAAAACTTTTCAAGTATTTTGTAACACCAATACATTTAACCTAACATAAGCCAAGATATTCCAAGAAAACAGTCAACTTTATCATTCCAAAAATAAATGTTCTTTTAGAACTAAACACTAAACTTCAGATTATTAAGGGTGATTGGATAATATTTTATCATATTATGTTCCTAACATATCTAATATGGCCTTGTCTTTAAGTCAATGACACACTAGATGAAGTAGTTGCACAACAGCAAACAACACAGAATTATCAAGGTTGGAGGAGACCTTTAAGATGATCTAGTCCAAATGTCAACATAGCATCCCCAAAAACATCCCGAAGTCCATATCCACAAGTGCCACACCATTCACAATTTAATACAGTAAAAAGGTACCAAAATGAAATGAAACATTAACTAGAATAAATTTCTGGTCTGTTTAGGAGATTAAGTTCATTTTAGAGCAACATATTGCTTGTCTAGACATGAGGGGTTAAACTGCCTAATTTGAGCTGCATGTAAGACATGTCTGATGTTTTAATTCTTTTTATTTATTTATTTATTTTTACTTGGAGCTCTCAAGCAGCTTTTTAAGAATCCAGTAAAAATACTATTTATATTATGTATTATATGTCCATCAATGAATGAATCATTTAATATAAACTCAGGGCTGTCCCTGCTCTGGTATAAATTGTCCATGGGCTTCAGCCACTCAGGGGTGTCTCTTCTTCAGACAATTATAGGCCCCAATCCCCTCAGGTGTACACATACTCAAGTAGAAACAGTTATACTAAAGGCAAAATTTACTTTTGTCATATTTAGCAACACTGGAACGCTTGAGAAATGCACATCTCAAAATACATAAAATCCACTTTAGATCTAGACATGGATTCAGATGATTTCAAAGACGTTTGCAATTTTCATACTGGTGTGCATGCACACACACTGTATTATCTGCACTCCTCAAAATTCAGCAAAAAGAGCAGATAATCTGTCATTTCCTTTACTCAGTAACATGGTGCAATTCTAAATGCTTCAGTCCAAAGACTGAGTAGTAAGCTTGATAAATGCTTTTAAGTAAATTTCTACAAATACAGTAATGTAAAATCATTTAGGTTGTGAAAGACTTTTAAGATCACCAAGTTCACCTGTTAACCCAGTACTGTCAAGTCCACCACTAAACCATATCCCTCAGTGCTACATCTATGTGTCTTTTAAATACATCCAAGGAAAGAGACTCAACCATTTCCCTTTAGCTGCATGTTGCAATGCTTGGCAATCTTTTCTGTGAAGAAATTTTTCCTACTATCCAGTCTAAACCTCCACTGGTGCAACTTAAGGATGCTTCCTCTCAATCCTATCACTTATTTCCTGGGAAAAGAGACTAATCCCTCCTTTTAGTTGTAGAGAATGATGTCCCCCCTGAGTCTCCTTTTCTCCAGGATAAACACTCTCAGCTCCCTCAGCTGCTCCCCATAAGACTTGCACTCCAGACCCTTCCCCAGCTCCACTGCCCTTCTCTGGACACACTCCAGCCCCTCAATGTCCTTCTTGTAGTGAGGGGCCCAGAACTGAACACAGCATTCGAGGTGTGGCCTCAGCAGTGCCAGGTACAGGGGACCATCACTGCCCTGGTCCTTCTGGCCACACTACTGCCAATACAGGCCAAGATGACATTGGCCAAGAACTTGGAATGACTCATGTCCAGCTGCTGTTGACCAGCACTCCCAGGTCCTTTTCTACTAGGCAGCTTTCCAGACACTCTGGACCCAGTGGGTAGTGCTGCATGGGGCTGCTGTGACCCAAATGCACTTCTCTTTGTTGAACCTCATAAAATTGGCCTCAGCCTGTCCAGATTCCCCAGCAGAGCCTTCCTGCCCTCCAGCAGATGAATGCTCCCACCTGACAGCCTCATCTGCAAACTGACTGAGGGTGTACTCGATCCCCTTGTTCAGGTTCTTGATAATTACATTAAACAGGGCTTGTCCCAGTACTGAGACCTGGGGAACACCACTAGTGTCTGTCCACTGCCTGAATGTCATTCCATTCTCCAATGCTCTCTGGGCCTGGCCATTCAGTCAGTTTTTTACTCAGTAAAGAGTGCATTTGTCCAAGCCATGATCAGCCAGTTTCTCCAGGATAATGCAGTGAGAAACAGTTTGAAAAGCTTTACTTAAGTCTAGGTAGACAGCATCCATAGCTTTTCCCTCATCCAGTAAGTGGGTCACCCTGTCACAGAAGGAGATTATCTTGGTCAAGCAGGACTTGTCTTGCACAAACCCGTTGGCTGAGCTGGATGCCCTGCTCGCCCTGTACATGCCTTGTGACAGTACTCAACATGATCTCTTCCATGATCTTTCCTGGCACCAAGGTCAGGTAGATAGGCCTGTAGCTCCCCAGATCCTTCTTCCAGCTCTCCTTGTACACTGGTATCACATTGGCCAACCTACAGTCAACGGGGACCTGCTCAGTTAGCCAGAGCTGCTGGTAAATGATGGAAAGTAGCTCACTGAGCACTTCTGCCAGCTCCCTCAGTAGCTTTAGGATGGATCCTAACCAGTTCCATAGACTTACATGCATCTGAGTGTTATAGCAGGTTGCTGACCATTTCCCCTTGGATCATTCATTCTGCTCCCCATCATCCAGCCCAGGGGGCTGAGTACCCTGAGGACAGCTGATCTTACCATTAAAGGCTGAGTCAAAGATGGCATTAAGTACCTCAACCTCTTCCTCATCCTTTCCCACTATCCAAGAAAAAATGGAGATTGTCCTAAGACCTCCTTTTGTTATTAACATATTTATGAATACATCATGATAACTAAGTCAAATAAATTTTCCGGAACTGATCAGGAAGTACATAAAGTCATCTTCTCCTAACATAGGAGTTTATCTTACAGAAGGAAGAAAGGATTGGCAAGGGTTTTCAGTCTATGCTGAAATCCAAAATGGCTGAAAAAAGGAAAATTCAGTCTATACTTTAGTATTACCATTTACAGTATCTCAAATTCAGATAATGAAGTTGATCTATATAAGCACGACAACTTGCCCTTGTCTGGCTACACAACAGCAGAAGAACATGCCAGGGCACATTCTTCAGTGCCTAGAAAACAAATGCTATGAGCACACCATATCTCACCTTCCAGTTCCAGTACTGCTTTCTCACAATAACACTCAAAATTAAAGATCTATTATTTATACTAGTGATGTTCTAGGGTTTTTCTTTTTTTTTTTTTTAGTTTTAAAAAGATCACCTACAATTTTGTGTTTAAAGTTGCAGCCAACAATTTTTGAGCATAAAAATGAAGCCTTTCCCTTACTGTATTGCAGACAGATTTCTAAGTCAGGTCAAGATGAATGAATGTCACCCAAACGAAGAATCATCAAAAATCTCCACAATCTTCACACCAGGCATGTCTCTGACCTAAGCTTATTTAACACCAAACTATTTCTGAGCAAGCCCCAAACAATCCCAATCTCACGGATATTGTCTCCAAAGCTAATGAGCTATGGCACAGAAGAGCTTTCTTCTTTGGTTCAGGGACAGCTACATTTAAGTTCTCCTAGTTGAAGTTCCCATTTAGGATAATAATGTTTCACTAACCAGTTTGGTTATCCTGCTCTAATTTGAATTAGCTCAGAGAGGAGAGGGAATAATACTTATAAATAGGCTAATTTGTATATTAGATAGACCTTAAAATAAGTACATCTTCAAGCCTTTTGTCCTGCTCCACAGCAAAGTTGGAAGCAAACGTCTTTGTAGCAGAACATTATAGCTCTCTTTCAGCTTCTTAAATCTGATAAAAGGAGCTGAAGAATTAAAGAAGTACTATGCATGCTGGAACTGTAGTGCTGTAGTGGGAGAACGGGATTAGCATGTTAACCAGAAAGCAAACAGAACACTTCCCACCTACATAGAGCTGTATGACAGAAAGAATATCAGAGCTAATGTCAGATCATGAGTGTCAGCCGGAGTAGAAGAGAACCGCACATTAATACCACCACATAGGAGAAGACGTATCAAAGATATTACTTCTGTCTTTCCTCTCACCTCTCCCTCATGAGAAGAATTTAATTAGAGGTTTAATTAAAGCCTGAGGCCAAAATAAAGGTTTTCATACTGAAAGAGATCATAAAAACTGCCATACAAGGTCAGACAAAAACACAACTATCTAGTAAAATACCTGTTTTTTAACAAGACATCCAAAGATACCATGGAAAAAATATAAGCATAGGGTAAGCATATACATCGCTTGGCCTAATTTCCTCTCAAGAACCTGCAGTATCTTACTGAAACTTCTTGAGCTAGGGGGTATATATTTGTATGTGATGGCTTCTGCTGCAAAAGCCCATAGCAAATTGTCTCAGAACTCAACTACACATGATGTTGAAAAGAATTTTGAATTTTGAATGCTCTTTACTTGTTAGCTTAACGTAACTCCTAGTTAGAAGCAATAGCAAATCTGTTCAACTCTATGTATCATTATTTCAGCAGAACTCTACCCTACTAGCATGCTGTTCTGATCTTTTCCTTTCAATCACATTTGTAATGATTCTTTAAACTTCCCTTTCTGCGACTGAGGACTGAACCAACATTTTCATTAATTTCTCTCAATTACAGGTTTCCTTCTCTGAGTAGTAACAGTCAACTGAAGGACATTAGATCAACATGCAGTATTAGGATTACTCCCTCTCCATATACATACTTATTTACATTGAACTGCATTTTATCAGTTGGATTTTTTTTTTTTACTTTTCCTTTATTATTCTGCAGTATCTGCAAACTTTGACACCTCATTATTCATTTTTCTAAATAATTGATGAATACATTAAGAACACAGGCCTCAGTTCAGATCCTTATGGGATTCCATTGATGACCACCCTTCAAAGGAGGGATGAAATCAGGGCACCTATTTTTGTTCTTTTCATTGTACATTTTAAGCAGTCTTTACATATGTAAGAATTTCTCATTATATCATGGTAGCTCAAATTCTTTTAAGAGTCTCTGGTGAAAAATCTAGCCAAAAACACTGGATGATATGAAGTGTTCATATAGACAGTTTCCTTCAGAAAGTACTGCTCCTTAAAACATGTTGGAATGTTTTCAGTATTCACCCCATATGCTCTCTTATTTTGAACAGTGATTTCTAGCTGCTTGCCAGTATACTTATCAGATATACTGACCTGAAACTTCACTGATGTACTCAGAAGCATATTCATTATTATACACTATAAATGCATTTCTTCGTATTTGAACTCCTTAGAAAGGCTGGTGAAGATGACTCGCACTTACTAGCTGCTGCTAATGGCGTGACATGTACAGTTCCTGCAAGGGCCAGCAGACTAGGATCAAGTAAGCAGCACAACAGGTAAATGCTGAAGAAAGAATGGTCTCGTGCTGCTGAGCACGCTGCTGACTCACTCACACAGCAAGGAACACTGCACTGCAAATCCCAGCTGACTCATGCAGCCCAACATGCAGCCGGTCGGTCCTCAGTAACACACACTCACCTTTAATGCAATCACCCTGAAATTTGAATAATGCTGCAAATCTTGAACTTGGGAGCAACAAAGACCTCAAGATAATTGTTTATGTCAAGGAATATCTTTATTTGTTTAAGGTAATAGATCAAATGAGGGAGTCTGCTCTGATTCAGTTATTTATGCGTGGGAGAAAAAGTACACAACTCACACCTGTCATGCAGTTGAGGGACTGCTGGAAGGTCAATCCACGCTATGTGCCAAGCAGCTGTTCACAATAGAGTAGGGCGACGTAAGAAATAGTCCCCTAAAAAGTCAAACAACAGCTATGGAATTAGGTCCACAATTTTGTTTCCACACTTGCTTCACAACAATTAAATTTCTACATGTTGTAGGACACGTCCTACTTTATTTAGAAACAGACCCCAAGAACAGACACCAATCTTCAACTACACATTCCCTTGATAAAAATTAAATGAAGCATACTAGGTTAATATACAGGTCAATGTGGGCTGAGAAAAAAAAAGTCTTTAACATTCTTTTTCTCTGCTCCCTAAGATACTCATTAAGTAACAGATGTTGCACTCATTTATCAGTAAGTGGAAACAACAGACTGATGATTTTATCTGTCACTAGTTACCGTAGAGGAGGACATTACAGGCGCTGTTTGGAGTATTTCCAATCTGATTTTGTGACATCATACTGCATTGAGCATACTGCAGGCAACACTGAAACATCAGACTGTTGTTGAAGAATTACCAAGTCCTAGTACCACATTAGCTGGGTTCTTTATTAGATTCATAAAGCTTTTCAAAGTTTTTATTTAATCAACCTCTGACTCAAAAAGCCAGCATTAAACCTCTTTAAAACAAGAAGTAGAACTTCACATATGGGAGCAGTATTTTCTAAATTATTATTTTAAAATCACTTTACATATTCTAACATTAAAGCGAAGAAAAAGGCATCAAATAGAATCTGATACTTCTCAGGACTTTGAACATCAACCTCCTTGGACAGCAACCTTCAGAATATCTACATTAAAACCAACATTTTGGTTTTAGTCACCTTTTAACAGTCACTGTATAGAGTACTTGAACACAGCTGGTTCACTATATATAATTTTACATATAAACTTTAATACAACTTCATGAACTATAAATTGCAACACTCATAAATGTATAAATCATATGCTTTCCTAACATAAATTCTTATAAGCAATTGTTCTTTACTGCTAGTCAAATAAGATCATGCCTTCCTCATAAATGTCAATACCCAGAGCGACCTTGTGCAAATCATATCACCTGAAACTAACTCTCACCCAGACTCTTCTACTGCAGTTTAACAGAGACATCTGATTCTTTAAGCTTCATACCACTAGAGTAAGAATAATAAATATGTTCTCTTAGTGAAAGTTTTAGATGCAACTGTGATGTTCTGAAGAATCATAATCTTTTAAAATTTAGACGACTCTGGATATTCCAACCTTTATGTTCATTATCACAAAGCTACTACACTGATGCAAAACTGCTTTGGCACAGTTCCTCAGGATTGTTTTCACTTACCTTTCTAATTTTACACCACCAATACCTGTTCCAAGAAAACCTCATTCCCTATTTACAGAGATTTTCATTGTCATTTTCATTACTTCTTAGCTAGTCGATGAAAAAAAGTTATGGTTAAATAAAATCTGAAAAGAAAGGAGTACGGGCAAAACAATTTTCTTTCTCTGGATGATGAATAAATGTAAATAATTCCTATAGCCTTCAATTACAGGTTGATCTCATTTCTAACAGAAAATCTTTAACAATCTTATCAGTAAATTAAAATCCTTCTTTAAACCTTATTCCAAGCAAATGTAATTTCATATTTAATATACAGTCATTCATGTCTAGTGAAGAAGCAAGAACTTTTTTGTGGCTACTTTATCTTTACAACGTAACTTTGGAAATTAGGCAATCCTTACACTAGTAAGTGACACTGAGTAAGACTCTAGATATTTTGACTATTTTTCCTGGTCTTTCTAAATTATTTAAGCAGTCCTTGGTGTATTCTAGTGGTATCACAAACAAAATTACAAACTTTCAGTGCCCCACTCCCTCCCAGCTTCCCCCTCCCCCCACAAATCTTTTTACTTTTGAAATGTTCAACACCTTATCTAAGATAACAATTTGTTCAGTCCAAAGACCTGTTCCTCAGTGGCCAGATCTAGTTCTTTCTCATCTTCATAATTTTTAAATTTACCAAGTAAAGTACATTTTCTAAAATCTAGCAGTATAGTGATTTTTGTTCTCAACTTTTTTAAGTTGAAAAAAGTTTCCTCAGTTATAGGAAATAACTGAGTAAATAGGAAATAACTGTGTAAATAAAGCCCTGCAGCTCACCAGGCTGCAGTGGCAGAAGGTGACTGTGTGCTGTACAACAACTATATATGGCTAAAGAAAGATTCAAAAAAGATGACGGGCAAAGTAGGACATAACGGCGATGCTGTAACAGAAATACAAAGTGATCATTCAGTGTTACAAGCTCTTAAAGCCCCACTGCTCTAACTGTGGTTGGATTTTGATCCTGGCTGACTGCTCCTTAAGAGCAGCCAAAGGCAATGCTTCCACCTTTGGTGACAGTGATATGGTAATGTACCCTGCAGGTGGCACATAACGTTTTTCTTCCCCCATATGAAAGTATCACAGAAATAGGAAAAGAAAGAAATTCAAACTCTGAAGGTAATGCAAGTTTACAACAACCCTAGGAGTTAGAAAGAATAAAAAAGACAGTCTTCCTTGCTTCTAAATTCTGTGTGAGGAGATGCATTGACTCGATCAGCGGATACAGTTCAGGAACAAGTTTCTGAAGTTAATGCCACAAGCTTCTTTATCCTATGCAGGTGGGACTGTACAAAAACTCTTAAAGAACTAACAGGCTAGTTTCATTGTTCTTTAAAGTGGCTCTTAAACTCCAGTCAAAAGTAATAGTAATCCTTGAGAAAAGCCTTGAGAAACATTTCTGAAATGTTTCAAAAGAAAATGGACAAGTAGGACATTTAAAATAAAACACCAGGTCAAGAACTCAAATTCCTTAACTGGCAACTAACCGAGCCCGTACAAATGCAGCTTTCAGCATCTATGTTGAGCATACCTTGCTAAAATGCAAGCATTTACACTATAATTTGAAGTAAAAACACCGTTAGGGTTTTCATACACTTATTTTTAGGGAATCAAATCCCTGGAGAACAAAGCTTACTTGTTAAAAAAACACTGGATAAGAGTAATTAAAGATAGGTTTGTGACCTTTGCAAATTTATCAGTCTTTTAATTATGTGACTGAGGTTTTTGAAGGTATACAATTACACTATATAAATGAAGTGTGTGTCATTTAAATAACTTCTGTAAAACAAACATTCCTAACCCTATTTTATTCCTGCAGGATATGCACAGGTAAACTCCAGCTAATCTCTAAAAAAGCCATTGTTTGCAGGTGTTAAATCAGGAAAACTTATTAAAAAATAAGAAGGTAACCATTAAAAGTATAAGCATTGTTTTCCAAATCTATGCAAATCAGCCAAACCACAAAAAGTGTATTTTCTTTCAACCAGTTTTTAGATGTGTAATTATGTGTATAAGAGACTACAGATACATTTTTTATATAATTAACAGTTTAACTTTCAGAGAAAACTGGATGTTAAGCCAAATTATGGAATTTCCAAACACATTAAAACCGCACTTCCAAATGGTGAGATACAGTGAAGCACATATATCAATCTAGCTTTCTGAGAACCCCTCCATGATTTATTTAGTCCTATGAAATCTAGATACCATAAATTACATGGGCTACATGACAATTAAAGGAATCCTAAAATAAAATATTTAGTTATGCAAAGAGCCACACATAAAACTGTAATCTGTATGTTGCAGAATAATGTATTTAGCACCAAGATGTTAAATAACTTGCAACTACTTGCTTTCAAAAGTATTACACTTCACAAGACAGATGTTAGTTTCCAATATGCAAATACCAAACAGGAGATTAAGACATAACAGATTTCAAATACAACAAGCTACCTCCTGTTTAAATGCTGTAATTCCTGGATTTGGGACAACTTCACTTTTTATCATGCTATTATGGCAGTGGGTCTTGATGTGACCACAGTAGAGCCAAACAGGCAACTGTTCTCAGAGGGGTTGAAATGGGTAGCCCATGCAGGGCTTCCAGAAGAAAGGAAAAGGTGACTGTAGAAGTGCACTAAGAATTTGACAAGAGTGAAGGAAAGTACATAGAGTCAAACCTGATTAGAAGTGTAGAAAACACAAGAGCTTCCTTCACTCCTATTGCACACTGGACAACAATGTAAGAACTCACAGCATGATTCCAGTTTAAGTGGTTCACTGATCTAAGGAAAGGAAAAGGAAGTAGCCTGGAATACCTTTCACAGCTACCCGCACTCTACCCAGATTCCTGTTATTTTTCAGAATTGCATGCATAAAACGAAACTGTAAATCAAGGATATTAAAACAGAGTTTTCAAGATCATATCCTCAGACCAAATAAACTGTTCAAGACAGTTTTTTTCAGTCAAAATCTGTTTAACTGCCCCTTCCTTATTTATCTACATTTCTCCTTTTTCCTCTGCCCACTCCTCAAATTTTAGGACTGTCCTTATTTTACTTCTTTGTTGTTCTTGTGGTTTATATAATTTCTTGCATATCTCCATGTTCCCAAGCATATTAATCTTTCCTTTTGATGAAATGATGCCTCTTGAATCTCCTGTATTCCAAATCCTTTCTTTGCACTGTCACTCAAATGTCACCTTATTTCTCTTTGCTCTCTTTTTCCTCTCTTCTAACCATTTCTACCAAAATAGCTAATTTTTTATACCCATCAGTTGCTCATTCATACTTCACACAATGCCTTTTTTCCAAACCTTCAATAGCCATGTTATTAGAATATACTTATTAAGAGATAGGAACATCAGGGTCTTTTAAATATTTATCATAGCAGAAGAATTTGGCACACTATTCCTGACAATCCTTAGATTTGGCCAAGGCAAATCTCACCCTACCGATATACCACAAGGCACTTCCAATAGGCAACATCTAAAAAGCACACACCTTATACTGCCAATAGAGTTTTATGTCAGAACATTAATCCATCTCAGAACTGAATTACTCATGGCATTCTCCTTTAATCACAGAGACTGAAGCTTTAGGTCAGACAGCTGTTTCAGCAGTCAGCTGGAGATGAAGACCTTAACATCTAACTTTTGCAAAGCAATTCCACAGCTGTAACTCATACACACCTGTTCAAAAAATTTGAATGCAAACCCCTCAGTGATTTCAGTAAGTACACATATATTGATATGCTGTAAAAATCTGGTGTATGTAAACTTTCTTTTAGGCTATATCTACACAAAAACAAGAAGACCTCACACGTGACTTCAGGTAAAGAAATAATTCTCTACCTGCAAAAGATAATTTTGGATATGCTGAGGCAGGTCCATGAGGAAAAAGCTAACCTTAAAGAGACGTCAGTAAGGAAATGCTATTTTCAGCATCTTTGCAAAAAACATTTTTGCATCAGGAACTAGAATTTAGGAATTAAAAAGCAAGTCCCATATCAAAGCAAGCAGAGACACAAGTTACAACACAAGCTATGCACTATATTTTTAAAGGAGGCAAAGAGATAATGGCTTAACCTATTTAGTGGAAAGCAGAATATTTTAACTGAACTAGTTGCAAATAACACAAACCCTGTGCTCCTAACAGCTAGTAAGTGTGTAAGTGACATACACATTAAAAATAATATTTAGGAGACATGGAGCCACTGTTTCAGAGGCATCTAGGTATCTAATTGATATTACATGTATGTGTAAGATGTTTTGAAACAATGATCTCATTAATTTTTCCAATTTCCAATCAACATGTTGAAAAATACTAAACTATTGAGCATATGACTCTTAGATATTTTTAAAATTTCATAAAACAAGCAATATTATTTTAAAAACTTGTTAAAATGCCATTTCATATATTTGAATGAAACTCAATTGTCACCCAAATTCACTTTGACACACATCTCAACTGTCTAGTAAAGGAATTTAGACTTTTGATATGCATTTTGAAAATACTCACTGAATCAATGATAAAACCCCATAGCTTATATGGAATGGAAAATAACTTTTCAATTATTGAGCAGACATAAATGGTAAATTAAAAGATTACACTTCTGGGTGTAATTTTAAAGTTTGACTAAAACTGAGTACTCAATTTCATTAAATCACTACACTGCAGGAAACAGCAAAGCAAAGGCCACATTACCAATCAGCTCTAACAGTCACATTCATTTGAACTTGCATCTGAAAAACTCTAAAACAGGGAAAGAAATAGAAAAGGTAGCCAGCACAGAGCACTGAGTGTGAGCACAGCTTCTCCTACATGCAGAGGTTGATTGCTTCCAGCACACAGTAATGTTGCCCTCCAGTGTTCAACACTTTCTTTTACGAATCACTCCTAATTAATATCTCCATCAGTCACCTTAGACATGCTCAATTATAACATCACTAAAGCAGAGAACAAAATACAAGCCTCAGGCCAGGTATTCAGGGCAGAACAGACAAACAATTAAAGACAAGGACTTAAAACTTTTTGTTGTTGTTTAAAAACTGAGTGGTTTTTTTCCCAAAAAACTACCATAAGAATACATTGCATATCCTACTTCTTTTAGGCTTTTGGTACCCAAAAGTTATTTTATAAAGCTTTGCAAGTTACAGCTTTGACAATACTTAACTGTACAAATCCATTACTCATGCGCAAAAACCATTACTCAGATTCACACATAACAAATGACAGTTTTTTAAAAGATGCAGATTATTACCTATATATTTTTAAAAGCACTCTGACTTCTAAAGATAATGTATTAAATGAAACTGAATTCCAATTGATACAGTCCTCAGTCTCCGAGAAAGGATATCACTGTTAGTAACTCTAGGCTTGAAACCTCATGAAAATAAGGGAACAAGATTACTTTTTGTCTAAACAGAGTTATTTTGCAATAAAACCTTTATTATTTAAGCAAAGATAAAAAAACAACCAACAAAGAAAAAACCCCCCCACTGAAAAATGACTGCATCTGGTCAGAAGATCAACCAATAATAAACCTGCTGATTTTAAATAGGCAACTGTTTTTATATAATTAACAGTTTAAACTTCAGAGAAATTGGATATTAAGCCAAATTACGGAATTTCCAAACACATTAAAACCGCACTTCCAAATGGTGAGATACAGTGAAGCACATATATCAATCTAGCTTTCTGAGAACCCCTCCATGATTTATTTAGTCCTATGAAATCTAGATACCATAAATTACATGGGCTACATGACAATTAAAGAAATCCTAAAATAAAATATTTGGTAACAAGGAAGAGTACCCAGAAGACAGATGCACAATGCAAAAATATGCACAATGCCTAAAGAGATAAAATAACAAACTTGACATTTCACTGATTTTATTCTAAACAGAGTCTGAAATCATACATATTCATAGCCTTTCTATTAGAAAATTAAAGATATGTTTTAGATCAAGTATAAAAAAATTGCCCAGCTAAACCAGTATAATTTGCATAGCCAATAAAAAATAGCCTATAATAGAAAACTCTGGGTTTAAAAAATCCAAAACTGTTGTAAAGCTCTAAGAAGAAAACAACAACATACAAATCCCAGATTTGATTTGAACATGTCAGTACTGCTAACTATACCACAAAAAGAAAGGCAATGTTGACTACGCAACAATGGATCTCAGATTAACTGAAAATTAATCACTAGCTGATTAGGAAAATATGTGCATCACCAAATTTGAGAGATCTAATTTGGTTCCCAAATAAATGACTAATCTCTTGCGACAAGGGAAATGGAAAAATAAGCTTTTCTAAGGTCAATTGAAAGAAAGATTGTCACTCAGGCATTTTCCCATCTATGTAAGAGTCCTTCTCCGTCTCCTGCCTTCTTTGAAAGGCTATAAAGTACATCTATAGAGATGGCAGCCTCAGATGTGATACCTATTACATACTCTAATCGTCACCAACTCTCCAACTTCTTTTTATCCTCCCCTGACAACACATGCACAAGTTATCAGAGTCTCAGTAAAAGGTCTGTCAGAGAATCCATGATGTGGTGCTTGATACGCTTCAAACTACACAGTCTCACAATCTGGTAACAGGTGTATGACTCAGCTCCAGGAGAAGATGAGCTACTGCACAGTATCTTTAATTACTCACTCCACAGCCCGTCAGCAGAGTGCTTTTATCACAGGACAAGAGACTCCATCTTCCCTTTTACAGGATGGTAGTTTTATTTTTTACTGTGCTTCATTTAGGTTTTGCTGAAATATAGAAAACTATGGTATTTCCCCATTCTGTCACATGGTGCCATCTAAATACATCTGAATTGGTGACATCATTGTGAGCATTGATCAGTTAATACCTATGTTAACACACTACTTAGTAGCAGGATTAGTCTTGAAGTGTGAAAAACACAGTAAATTTTCAAAATTATTCAAAAAAGCAGGTTAGGCTATTACAAACAACTAAACCAACAAGATTGAAAAAAGTGCCCCAAATAAGGAGAAGCTAAACAAGGGAAGAGTTATACAATCATCTGACCAGATCTGCATGCAAACTAAAGGCACTGAAAAATGGCCACATTTTGTCTACACACAAGGTTGAACCATTAAAACCTGACAATTTGACATACCTAGGTGAAAAAAGTCATATCTCTCCTTCATCAGAGTAAATTACTTTGAAAAAAAAAAAAAGAAAAATCAGTAAATTAAGGAGCTGCTATGATTAATACTACAGGTTTAACAAACGCCAATCTTCTTTTGAGTTCTCCTGCCAGGAACCAAGGGAATATGAAAAAATAGCATTGTCTTGAGATGTTGTTCAAAAACATCAGAAACAACACACTAGTAGCTTTGTACAGAAGTGTCTTTACAACATAGTCATAGAAAAGAATAGGCAATCTGATATTTAAAGTATTTTAACATTTTAGAATAAAAAAGTAATTAATATTGTCAAGAACTAAAAGAGTATATAGATCCTTACACCCTGTACAAGGCCAACAAAGGAGTTTTCTCTTGCTCTCTAATAGTGATCCCTATACAAAAATCAGAAAAAGAACTTCACTTAAATGAAAACTGATAAATTACCAGAGTTCAGTATCATCTGATAAACAATGTCATGGTAACAAAGTTACAGGTAGCTAAATCCACCCAAAAGAATTAATGTAGTACCACTACTAGATTCTGGGGATGTCACTGTAGCAATAATCTCAGCTACCTGTAAACAACCAATGTAATCTACACCAGGCTTGTGCAAATCTTCCAAATTAATTTTAGCACTGGCCTTAGCAAATTTCCACAGTATTCTCTTTCCTCTGAAAAAATGAACGGTCATAAAATTTAGTTCCAGTAAAACATTATCCCTTGCACCCCCACATCATTACTGCAATCATCTGTGACAAAGAGATCTATCCAGTGTCAGGAGGGCTGCAAGGCCCAGTAAAGCAGAAGGAGAAAGTAAACCAAACAGATAAGGATTTGTTCCATGTATCATACACTTAAGCAGGAAGCAAGGGGAGGGAAGTACAACACACAGGACCAAACAGTATGTTTTCAAAACTAGGGGATTTAAAACTCAGGGATTATGACTTCAATCTGTTCCAGAAAGCTCATGAATAAGAAACCCAAAACCCAAACAGCAGTTAAGACTGAAAGGTGCAGTTTTAGAAAACACTTTTCACTCAAGTTAAGAACTGAATTGCTGGATGTAAAACATTTTCAATTCACCACTTCTATTGTTTTTCCACTTATATATGGAGTAGTCTACCAGAAGAACTAAGTAAATCAGGACTCCTTGGCTAGAAGAAGGCAACTGAGGAAAAGAAAATGAGAGACCCTTAAATAATGGGTGATACAGTCAAAAAATCAATAGCTCATGAAACATAAGCACCAAGGCATATCACATTAAAGGAGAAGGTAAGTTTTAAAATAATTGCTACACAAGCACATTTGTTACTCCTTCCCACTAAAAACATGCTAAACATGTTTTATACAGACTAAAATATTTTATATATGTTCTAAAGCAGCAAAAAGTTTCAATGAAGGAAGGAAGAAGAAACACATCAACCAATGCCTGTACAAAAAGTCTCAGAGCCATGTTTTGCTAGTAGCTACAGCAGCAATAAAAAAGGTCTTGATTACAAGCTCTCCCTGCTCTTTAACTCTTATCAATGCACCCACTCTTGAAAAATAGTGCAGTGGGCTAGACAGTGCTTTAGTGCGACCTGGCATAAACAATGAGTTCTAACCCAATAATTTTTAATGAAAAAAATCAGGATTGTCCTGTGAAAGGAAACACTCACAGTCTCGAAATAAGATCTGCAGTGAAAAGAGGCACTCTGATGAGGAATTAACAGTTATACTGACAGACTTGGGCTACTTAGTTTCCCAGAGCTGGCACAGCATCAAGGTTGTCTCTCCAACATCGCCCCCTCTCGCCAGTGGGCTTGGGGTAGGCAAGATCTTGGGAGGGGACACAGTCAGGACAGCTGACCCAAACTGTCCAAAGGGATATTCCATACCACATGACAACAGTTCTGCAATAAAAGCTATGACATTTTTTATAATAATGTTGGCGTTCCAGAGCTGCTGCAACGTGTGCTGCTGCCCAGGAAGCGGCAGGACATTGCCTGCTGATGGAAGTAGAGAATAAATTTTCTGTTTTCTTTTCCTTCCACATGCAGCCTTTCCTTTATTAAACTGCCTTCATATCACAATGTGAACTCGGAGTGCATAAATTATATTTTAGATTACTAAAATAAAAGATGCTCTCCAGGACTAGTCACAAAAGTCAAATCAAGGAACTCCAGCTCTCCAACAATGAAATGTATTTTAGTTGCTAACAAACAGGACCAGGCTAAAATTAATCTGAAGTAACTTCCTCTAAAATGCATACCATGTGGGCACTTGTGGTACTCTTCTGAGTCCCTGGCACCAGCATTGAGAGCCATTGTGGGACCTTTTCTCTTTCTGATAGAGGTTATCTGAAAAACAAGACAACTCCATCCAAAAGAAGCAATCAAAGCCTAGCCAGAGCTAAGTATCAACAAAGACTTGTAGGATACTGACATATCCAGCGTTCTTCCACTAATACTATCACATCACTGGGTTTCCAACAGCTCATCTGCATTGGCCAAAGCACTAAGTTAATTCAGTAGAATTACAAAAAAATTAAAATTAAAATTAATTCATCAAAATATCTTGGATCTTGTCATGCTGGAGGTTTCATAATAGGAAATCTGAATTTCTCAACCCAACACTCATATACTAAGATATTCAAAAGAGCAACTTTTTGTAAGTCTTAATTATTTATAAATCTGTAAGGCACAAACAAGGGCTTGTTCCAAGTGAAATAGCAATCCTTGTGCAGTATCTTATGCTTTTACTGGAAGTATCTTCCAGAATGCATGCAAGAAGTTATTGTAAAACTACTCTCTCAAAATAGCATTTTTTCATCAGGTATTTTTTACTACACACAGATTGACAGAAATTATAAAAAACCTCCAGTAGCAACCTTTTGATGTCCAATACAGAAAATTTTACAACTTTAAACAGAATCCGTTTTCATGGCTTTGTATGGAGTCTTTACACAACGGAACACAATTTTGACATCTTCTAAACAAATATAGCTGCATCTTTAAAAATACACAGTAGTTTCAACACCTTGCTTTGTCCCAGCAAGAAGGTAGTTTCCTCGGATCCGGAATACAGATGAATGCCTCTGCCAGGCAGTGAATAAAACAGAAATAAATTAAACTCATCTGGGGAGAAATTCAGTCATGACCCTCACTGTGAATGAGTGATCTGATCTTCCATTCTTACTGGAGAAAAAGCCAGAATAACAGTAACCTACCATTAAAGCCAGAATTCCACTGGAAACAGCAGTTCTCTGAAAAGGTGAAACAAAAAACAAATTGCCAACAATCTACTGACTGTGAAGTCCAGATCCCATGGAGGTACAACCTACTTGAAAATGTAAGCAATTTACTATCTGGGTGTGGAAGGAATGTGGAGAAAGAGAAAACAGCAGATCAAGGAAGAGCTCATGCTGGCAATCTTCAACACAGACAACCTTAATGCAGTTCACAGCCTGGGAAGCATCTCAATCTGATGACAACCATCACCCATGAGCCCAACTCATGCTTGAATCTGGAAACCATGCAGCCCTTCCTAAATTTTGAGCAAGTTTGGGAAAGAAAGGTACCTAGCACATAAACTCAATTTCACAAAAAATATGAGGCTCAGATGAGATATAGTCATGATGAGGCTTCATCTTCATCTTCTGACTGAGCAGCTATTTCAGAAACACAACAGATTTACAAAACCTAGCAAATAGGCTTAACTGAAACAACAATAACACACTTCCCCACAGTCCTACACAGGGTCACAAGCACTCCTCTCCTCCACTACCTTCTTCAACTACATTTAAATCTGACTCACCAAGGAATTAGGAAAAATACAACAGAGATCACTGACTAAGGACCTTGAGTAGACTGACTGCATGCTGCACTTCAGCCCTCAACAAAAAGATGATCCCAGAGAAACAGATTCTCAAGAGGGACATGAAGGACAGACTGCAGCTTCCATTTATATCTTCTAAGCAAATTAACTAACCATTTCTCATCTGCCAGAGAATGCTCACACTAACATGGAATGGTTTGGATTGGAAGATACCTTAAAAGATGATCAAGTTCAACCTCTGTGTGTCATAAGCAGGGATATCTCCCACTAGACCAGGCTGCTCAAAGGCCCACCCAACCTGGCCTGGAACTCTTCCAGCAATGTGGCATCACTGGGCAACCTGTTTCAGTGCCTCATTAGCATCACAGTAAAGACTTTCTGCATAATATCTAAATAAATCATTGCCCCTTGTCCTACCACTATATGCCCTTGTAAGAAGTCTCTCTCCAGCTCTCATCTAAGCCTTGTTCAGTGTCAGGAAGGCTGCAGTAAGATCTCCCTGGAGCTTTCTCTTCTCTTGACTGAACAACCCCAGTTCTCTAAGCCTGCCCTCACAGCGGAGGTGCTCCAGGCCCCAATCATCTTCATGCCCCTCCTGTGGTCTTGCTCCAACAGGCTGCCATCCTCCTTATGCTGGAGGCCCCAGTACTTCAGGAGGGGTCTCATGAGAGTAGAGGGGGAGAACCAACCTCCTTTGACCTGCTGGCCATACTCCTTGTAATGTAACCCAGGTTATGGTTGTTACAGACTGCAAAAGCACAATGTTGGGTGATAAAGAGTTTTTTTGTCCAACACTCCCAAATCCTCTTCCTCCTTTAAAGGCCTATCACGAAGCAATATGAAAAGAAAACTTCAATAGACCATAACCAGAGCTGAGACTTCCTAATATCCCCTTAGTAACCCACTGTACCAGGAACTTGCTTTAAATTTTAGTTCAAAGACAGTTATTTTAAAAGAAGTTTAAAAAATAATTACTTCATTTCCAGTAAACTGAGATTGTTTCATTGTATGTTTGGATTTGTGATTTTGAAGTTTTTTTTTAGTTTGTCATTATTACTTCCATAAAAATATGTATTTTAAGGAAATTAAAACAAAAACCAAACAAAGAACAAAATCAGCCCGCAATCCTGAAACTGATTTTTCACTGTTCTATATGAAATGTAGTTTAGTAAAATTAATGTAAGCACATCAAAGATTTTCATGAAAGAATATTTTGCTGAAGTACTCCAGCCAGAAGAAATACTTAATGTTTCTAATATCACCAAGATTATTTGGAAAGTATGGTTTTTATTTTAAGGGATGCAGAGTTAGACATATTTGCATACTTTTCATTTGAAATCCATTAAGAAAAAAATCCAACCAAACAATTATCCCAAAATCCTGTTAGAACAGATAAAGCTTTGATGCTCAGGAAAATTTAAGTACAGAAAAATGTAATATTTACTCAGGATAAAAGACTATGGTAGCCTTACTTTCATTCAATAAGCAATGACACTGACTTTGAAGAATGATTTAAAATTAGAATTTTGAGAAAAAAATAATTTTAACTACTGATAAACTGTAACAGCTATGGAAGCTGAAGAGAATGGTCTTATAAAGACAAAAAAAAAAAAAGGCTGAAAGCTTGCATCAGATACTTAAGTTTCTGTTTACTCTGCCAATAATATCTACTCCATATTCCACAAAGAGTCATTGAAATGCATCTTCAATACTGGTTTTTCATAACAATTCAATGTCTACCTAATTTGAAAGCAAAGCCATAAACCACTGTTTGAAATACTTATCATAAGGATTACAGTGATTATTACTACGGAAGATCAAAAGGAGATTTTTAAAATGCAATCTTATTTAAAAAGTGAAGATGGGACAGGACTGAAAAAGGAAATTATTTCAAATTTCCATTCTGAAGAAAGTGAAGTCCAACTAGGTGAACAATGCCTGTACACTGGCCAGCAAATGTCTAGAACAACTAACAGCACCTCACTAAACAGATATGTCACTTTTATCCAGTTTCATCTTATTTAGAACAGATATGTAGCTTCTTTAGTTACTTTTTGACTGTTAAACAGTTCTGTAGAGTCCCTTCCTCTCAAAGGAGAGATTTTTTTTCACCTGTAAGTTATGTGTCACCAACACAGCCAACCAAGAAGAACCACTTGTTGAGAACAACAGATCCAATAATGCCACTTTTTTTAAAAACAAGCAACTTCTTCACATTCTTGAAAGTAAATCCAAATCTTTTTAAGTATGTGAACAAAAAGCCAGAAGAAAACCACTGTATTTGGAAGCTATTAGATTTTTAGATCTGCATGTGTTCCATCATGCCCTCCCCCAGAGCCTACAGGTGCATACATGCTTCCTCAGTTTTGTCCACCAGTAAGAGGCCTTCCAATCCAAATTATTCTCTGAGTCATGATTTAGCATTCTGTAATTGATCCAAGGTTATTTTTCTAAATCATTTTAACCAATTCTCATAATTTATCTCTTAAGACTTCAGAATCTTGTGATTCAAAACTGGGTAATAACATCTACATTAATACTTTTTTCATACCATAGAAGTGCCTGCAAATACTTATGTTTACATTTATATTTTACTGATGCTCACTAGGCATTCAATTTTCTTTCATTTTTGTCATGAATTTTTAAAATAGAAAATACAGTCCAACTAAACAATATGTGTGCAGTTCAGTGGTAGTTTGCAATTAAATGTGCCAGACATCTGTGAAAGTCTTAGCTGGTCCTGTACAAGGAAAAAGGAATGGCTCTGCAATTTTAAAAGCACACAAAATTAAACAATGTTAATTTCCCCTCCACAAAGAAAATCTTATGTAAGCATCCATAGTATAACTACCAAATACAAATAAAGACAATCAAATGTTTCCGGGTAGAACACACACATATATACTAGACTCTGGCAGTCAACCAAAAGAGAAAATAGTATTTGACAGTGATAAGAAGGAAGGCATTCAAACATGACCCTGATCTTTTCTTCCATGAAAAAAGAAAAATCTTCCAGCCTTCCTCTTTAAAACAGCAATCCCTCAGTAACTGTGCCATGGCAGTGTAATGCTTAACTTAAAATTAGTGGGGCGCATTTTGAATATATCCAGAACTGACAAACTTACAAAATTCCTGTCCATTTGTTTGTTAACTTTTAATTGTAACTTACCAGTCTATCAACATAACAAATAAATGACAGTTTTCTGCTATACAAGAGAGTTTTAAATAGCAGTAGCTGTCTGATAAGGCTAGAAAAAGAAAACATTTTATTTCCTCTTTAACACACTTAATTGCATTATTACAAGTCAGGGCAAAACATGTCACCCACTATGCACTTGTCACAATGAGAACAGATATAGTCCTCTTTCTGTTCAGCTAGGGGCTTTAAAAGCACAATGTAGCTACAAGATACAAATCCTACAAGATGCAAGTTCTGAATGTGGAACTAGTGACACAAAAAATTTAATACAAATTGTTTACTGGTATCATTGTCCTCCAAGAAGTCTTTTAATAGCTTGACATGTATGAAGAGACATATCCAGCAATCTGCATAAGAGAACAAGTTGATTCCTCTCTGTCAAACAAGACTTTCCAGAGTCAGCAGTGGAGTTACCAAATAGCCATGTGCCACTGCCAGTTCTCCTAACTAGTCAGATTCTATTGGGTTATCACAAATGGCAATGCACCTAGGACAGCCACTATGCATAGCTAAGCCTTATTCATCACTCAGAAGTATCAATCACCTTTTTTAAATCATACCTCACCATTGCAAATGTCAATGCAATTAAGAAAGTCCACATTCCAAAAGCTGAAAAGCAGTTGTTTGTTGAAATACAGAAAAATTAATAGTAGTGTATAACGATCAATCCCTGCATAGAACTCTAATTCTGTTTACAACTACAAATGCAAGTATTTAAGCTACAGGTTTACTGTATCTCCTTACATTGGGACCAACCAAGCCACTCTACCAACTGCCCTTCTTGGCTGGACAGGGGAAGAAAAGGCTCATGGGTCAAGGTAAGAGCAAAAAGAGAGATCACTCAGCTATTACTATCATGGGAAAAACAGACACACCTTGAGGAAAAGAATTCATTAAAAATCAAGAGTAAGACAACTGTAAATAAACTTTAAAACACTGTTCCTCCATCCCTCTCCCTTTTTTCCAAGCTCAACTTCACTCTCAAATTCTCTCCCTCCTTCTCCCAAATTATGAAGAGGGACAAGTAACGGGGGCTGTAGTTTGTCCATTTCATATGGTCTCCATCACTTCCTCCTCCTCGTCTTCCTCCCATGCTCCAGCATAGTGTCCCTCCCATGGGACACATTCTTCTGTGATCTTCTCCAACATGGGTCCCTTCCACAAGCTACAGTTCTCACAGAAACTGCTCCAGCATGGGTCCCTTCCATCGGGTGCAGTCCTACAGGAATAGACTGCTCCAGAACAGGTCCTCCATGAGGTCACAAATTCTGCCAGAAACCCTGCTTCAGCACAGGCTCTCCATGGGGCTACTCCCTCCTTTGGGCATCCTTCTGCTTCCTGGTCCTCCACAGGCTGCAGGTGGATCTCCACTCCCTCATGGACCTCCGCAGGCTGCAGAGGAACAGCTGCCACACAATGGGCTACAGGGGAATCTCTGCTCCAGCACCTGGATCACCTCCTCCTTCTCTTCGTTCACTGACTTTGCTGTGTATTGGGCTGTACCGTTCACATATTCTCACTCCTCTCTCTAGCAGCAGTCACTCCTCTGCAATAACTCCTTAAATCTGTCACCCACAGCCACTACCACCATTGCTAACAGCCAGCAGTGGGTCTGTCCTGGAGATTGCTGCCACCGGCTCTGTCAGACATAGGAGAAGCTTCTGGCAGGTTCTCACAGGAACCACTCCTGTAGTCCCCCCACTACCAAAGCCTGGACACATAAACCCCCTACATCCTCCGAGACCAGGATTATGTCACTCCAATCCCCAAACATCACACCTTCAAAAACGGAGCATTATCCCAGACATTATCCCCATGAAGCATCATAATACAGTTTTTATATGACATTCTACTCCCAAAGATCAGTTTTATTACTTAAAGTATTTTATTTCTACAGCTTATTTTGATGCTTATACAATAAAAGACTTTGGGTAAGTCTTTGTGTTCAGTCTCAGTACAAACCTATTGACCTAGAATGGTTATTCTTAACTTAAAAATATGTAAGAGGCAAAGACCACCGAAAAATAATGAAAAGTATTACAAGGAAAAGAGAACACAGACTACAAAGCTGGAAGCTACATACCATATAGCAGTACCAAAATGTATTAACAATTACTGCTAAATGCTACTTTCCTCAATAACTCTCTTGGCTGTATTAATTTTTAATAATGCTCGAGTAGCCTTTCATTATAGTGTTTTAAAGATTTCATTTTGCTACACTTAGACTATTTAGTTGCATTTCCGTTTTCTAAATAAATAGAAATGCTGAAGAGCTTTTCTTAAGTCAGGATTGTTTTCAGACCACAAATCTCCCAGGCAATCTTCAGGATTTCTTAAAGAAATTTTAAATCAAAATTCAAGTTGGCTGTATTGTCAGCTGCAGCCGTGCCATGTCCTGTTTTTAGTATGAAGTATGTGGTCTCCTCAATCATTCATGCTCTACAGAATGTATACATAAGAGAATTTTTAAACCCGTGATTTTTCAAAAATGAATGCAACAAACATGGCCAGTTCAGCTGTACTGCTTAAGCAAAAACAACCCAATGCTCATCCTCAAAAATGTTCAGGTTGCTTCATCAGCTTCCTACTAAGGAAGGCCTAAAATCTACTATAACTCCACAAGGAGCATATGAGAGAGGAACTTGGAAGTAATAATTTAAACAAGATGCTCCCAAGATTTCTCTGACCAGAAGAAAGGATTCAGATTTTAATGACACTTCAAGACTTTTATTATTTTTTCTGCACTTCTGGATAATACCAGATGTTTGGTACAAGATGCATTTAGGATTGATCTCAGCCAGAATAAAACACATCATATCTACTGCTTTGTTTTCAGAGAGAAGTAAATTCTGGCTAAAAGAAGCTCAGCTAACTTAAAGCAAGTTGAAAAGCCAGTTATGTTCGAACTCCTGCATGAGGAAATCTCTATTACAAGTACTTGCAGCCATTCTTATTTCAGAGGACAGGCTAGAACCAAAAACCAAAGCTGTGGCAAATGTTC
Source organism: Drymodes brunneopygia (assembly GCA_013400955.1). Classification (NCBI taxonomy): domain Eukaryota; kingdom Metazoa; phylum Chordata; class Aves; order Passeriformes; family Petroicidae; genus Drymodes; species Drymodes brunneopygia. Next base: position 647,899 of record VZTZ01047394.1, on the reverse strand, counting down.
CAAGAGTTTAAATCTGGGCTATAAAAGGAATTTTCTATTTACACTCTGAAACCTCTTAACTGCATTTAGTTTTAAGAGAAGGATTTCTTACTTAAAAAATTTCAATACAAAGTACTTTGAAACCCACATGCCAGCTTAGACTCTGGTATTAACAGATGGTGATAATTCCCTCAGACACCTCAAAAATTAATAAAACATCATGTAACAAGTCATTTCAAGGTCTCTAAATCCAGGCAGACACTGCATCACTGAAAGAAGATAACCTGTTGTACTCAGGATTTTCCCATCATGCTGTTAGGTCTTTATTTTTTAATGTAAAGCTTCCTTTCAATGGTACCATTTCTCAATAGCTAAACTTCATCTAAAAAACTGACAATTTGGGTTATTTTGATATGCTTCTGGTACTTTTTTTTTTTTAGACTCAGTTGGAAAAATATCAGCTTCAACAGTCTAAAAGTTATCAGCCTCACTCAGCTGAAACTTCTGCTTCCCCCTTTTCCCATCCTTCTTGACTGTGTTTAGGCTCTTAATACATTATAAAAGTATTTACATCAGTTTGAGCTGTTTGGTTTCTGAAAAAAGGTAAGTTTAGACTACCAGTTCAAGTGACAAAACAGATTACAGATGACTTGAAAACTACTTTTTTAACTGAGTTTTTTCTTAAATAGAATTTAATCACATTTTATTAAGGAAAAAAAATGCAAACAAACACAAACTATTTTACTACAGTTCATTTTCCCTTGTTATAGAATCATCACCGAACAGCTGGGGTTTGAAGGGACCTTGAAGATCATCTAATTCCAATCCATAGGCAGGGACAACTTTCAGTAGACCAGGATGCTCAAAGCCCCATCCAACCTGGCCTTCAAAGTATAAAAACCCTTATACTAATAATAATGGAAATCATCACATCTGTGAGCACTGGGAATAATCTGCTTCTGGGTTTTAGAAAATACCTGTAATTATCAACCTCACTGAAGACCCATGCATTTTAAAGACTATATCAGCTCCTATTCAGTGAGCACTATGTTTAAAATGTCAAATACTGTACTATACCAACTATGAAAGACTGACTACCTCTCAGTGACTAAGCCTACACATTGTTCTAGTTACAATGTGTTTAGTATTGCACATTATAAGTTACTTTGAATAAATGCTTTTCTGTTCATGAAACTTGAACTATAAAAATTTTGTTATACAATCATCTTTGTTTCATATATTACTGCTTCTAAGTTGCATACAATTATATGCACAGGAAGTGCTACTGAATATTTAATATATAAATCTTAAGACTATACATAAAGTAATAAGTCTACTATTTTTGACAAACCCAACGCAGAATTCCAACAGCCTTGGCTCTATACTGAATTTTGTATTTTTATTTTTCCTTCTAACATCAAGCATCTATAATTTTTAGAACAACTCTAACAGCTCTTCTAGTTTAATTTCATTTCATGTTAATTTGTTGAATAACGTAGTATTTACAGTATACGTAAAAAGCCACAAAGTTTCATTAACTCAGTGTTATGCCATTAACTTTGTACTGTCTCAGCAAAATATTAAATGTAGCTACATTTTACATTTCTGAAACCCAAGAAAAAAAGCTTACATACAACCATAACTGTGATTTGCAGAACCGACAGACAGTCTTGGGTTTGTGTTTCATACAAGACTATCTATTAACAAGCAGGCGCAATAGATGAAAAGGAAATGCTCACTGCTCACCAAGGTCTGTTTTCTTTCTTGGCTGCATGTGGTGCAAACTGTCCTTTGCTGAGTTAGGCATTGCTACATCAGATTATTTGTGGTAGATATTGCAGCTCATTTTGTGAGATGAGGAAAAGGATTGCTATAATTAAAAGGCTTCCCAGACTCCACCTCCCACTTTTTCTTATCTGCACAAGAAGAATAAAGATCTAAATGTGTAAATGATTAAGGGATTGGAACATCTGACAAAGAAAGGCTGAAGAGAGCTGGGATTATTTAGCCTTAAGAAGAGAAGGTTTGAAGAGATCTTATAAATGTGTATTTATAGGGAGTGTAGGGTGGACAGGGAGTAGACACAAGGGAGCCAGACCCTTCTCAATGGTCTGTATGAGCCCAGGATATCATGACAAGGTCTCTTTTCAGCTGGACCAAATTAACTTCAGCCTTGGATAGTAGACTCAACTCTAACAAGGTCTTCTTGTAAGTCTATTTCTTCATTCACAAAGTGCTCTCTAAGGTATCAAAAGATGCAATGGAGACTGCAACATTTCTATGAGAAACGGTGGATAAGAAGTCTTTCAAATCACTTAATAAGCTACGCAAAACAAAACAAACAAAAGACAGACTTCTGCAGGTGCTTTGAAGGCATATATGCCATAGCTGAAGATACAGAAGCAGCAGCAAAGAAGAGTTTTGGAAGCCCAGAGATTAAAATATGGGGCAAGGTCTCCAAAAGTCTCTTGAGGGGAAACATAAGAATGAAACAGCTCCCATCTCCTGAGCATATTGCCTGGAACACCTTACTCAATCCAATGCAGTCTTACACCAATGTTTCCTTAAGTTTCAGCTATTCAGGAGATGAATATTAACAGCCAAGAAGCCATCAGTCACAGATATGACTCACAAATACTGCACACACCTTGCCATTTACAAAAACAGGTAATTTATTTCACTGGAACAACAGAAGGAAAAGAAGGTGTGCTGAGCTTTTATTGGAACTCTCAATCTCAAAAGAAAACAGCAAAAGCAACCGGCTTTGAAAGTGTAACACATCATTTAGTAAGGTTCTTTACCTTCTTCCTTATTCCATAACTTAACATAGCCAAAAATGCAGCTTTCAGAGGCCCCTCATTAAGTTTCATTATTGACATAAAAATTATGATTTGAAGAGGTAGGAAACTGATTTTTTCCCCATAAAATAGGCTTTCTTCTATTTTCAGGCAAAAACTCTTTACCCATTTTCTCAACATTCCAATTTATGCAATTAAACAGATGCAGTTAATGTCCTTTTGCAAAGATGCTGAATCTCCCAGTCCATTCTCCAGACCACCTGGAAGCTCATTCTCCCTGCATTCTCACATGTACTAGTTGATGTTTGCTCCCATTATGAAGATGGTATGCAACAGGAGCTGACATAGCTCTGCAGCTCCATTCTGATGTGTGTCCTATTGGAAGGGGCAGACAGCTTTGCTGTCCTGCCAGCTATAAAAACATACATTTGACTTTGCGCAGGAATGCATCCCTGATTTCAAAGTAATTTTTTTTCTTCTTTTTTCAATTAAAGGTTTTTAACATCAACAGTGATTAACAGGGAGATATTTTGCTCCGAACTAAATAAATTTTTTAATGCAGTGAGCTACACTAAATATTACTGAAGATTAAGGGTAAACTCTGACTGGTCAGGCATGAGCAATATAAAATGGCTTGGCTTCAGCTTTTTCATTACTAGCTTGAACATGTATTTCATGGCTACTATTCTATATTTAATGAAAGCAGATTTTATTGTTTTCTATAACTCTGTAATAGGAGTCTGTTGCAACAGGTTTGCATGAGATCCTTTCTCAATCAAAGAACAGGCTTTCAGATTCATATTTGTGTTTATATTCAAACTATTTTCTTTTCATGAAACAAAATTTAAAAAAAACCTAACCTGCGATAGTGGCTCTTAAAGCACGCAATCAAAATTCCATAAAAGTTCGAAAACTTTATGTAATTTAGTATGTGCCACAGAATATGAAGACTTATAAAGCAAAAAAAGAAGTGAGATCACATAAAACTGATTACAATGCCTCATTGGTTTAGAAGAATCTGCTCAAAGAATTATTATTTCCATCCTTCTGTCTACACTGCCCCAGTACTACAAAAGCTATGAGGTAACAAAAAGCATGATATGAATAACAACTTCACTTGTGAGTATTTTGCCCTATCTCACTTCCAGCTAATTCCAAAACTTAATACTGATTCCGCATAGTTAAGGAAGGCTTTCAACTGTTAAACAAAAGGGCAGTGAAAGAAATATCATTTTGCAAAGACAGATGCCAAGCATTTGTAAGCTGTTGAACAGCACTCGCAGTTCTCGCATTCATACAAGCTTTCAGTGAATTGTCATGTTGGAACAATTTCAGTGATGCAACCCAATTTTAAAGCAAAGCAGGGTAGTCATATTATAGGGTTGCATTAAAATATATGAATTGACATTGCTAGTGTAAACCTCAGTAACACCAAAACTACTTAGACTAACCCATTTATCAAAGGTTATTATTTTCCATCTATGCCAAAAGTACAAAAAAAATGCTAAACTGTACGAATTACTGGAATGCAATATTAGCAGACAATCAGGACGTTGATTAAAAGTTGAGGTGTTTCTCTACTGGAATTAACAGATAATCTTTCTCTTATATATTAATGACATTAACAATCACCTTAAATTGGAAGTTATGAAATTACAGGTCAAATAGTTGAAATCCATCTTAATCCTATGGTTGAAGTAGATCTTTCTATCATTAAGGAAGTAATATGTGACTGTCCACAAATAAAATATTTTTTAATTGTTCATTATCTTTATGCTGATGATCGTGTATTGAATACTGTATCATTGCAAGATAGATGTGGGAGGTAGGTCATCAAATTCAAAACCAATGTTTCAAAATATCTGCTGCCTCTGATTATAAAGGCAAGTTATAAAATTGAATCAGACTTAGAGCAACCTTAAAGGGTTCTGTCCATGCAAGAATTAGTTAAGCTCCACAATGGGGTGTTTCCATAAAAACAAATGGCAATGAATGATCAAAGTTCACTAAAAAATAAATGGAACCTCATCAGCATGAACATACAGAGATAGAGTGACCCTCTGGTCACCAGGCACATTGAATATATAATGAGGTAGCTGCAATGACACTGCTCTGTGTAAAGTACAAGAAAACAATGTACACTAATGCAAGAGCAACACAAATTCATCTTAAAGATTTACTGAGACAGGTCAAAACACAAAATGGAAAAGGTGCAGAACCAAGTAATGAACAGGTAAGACCAAGAGATTGATTTAAAATAGCTTAGATAGCTTAAGTTAACATTCTGTTAATACTGTGCACAGCATTTATCAGAAGAGATTCAGTTTTGGTACTAACCCAATCACAGATTTCATTCCACTTCGACTAAATTCAATACAGTGCAAACAGGGAACAAATACTTTGGTAGGAATTCAGAGGTGATTATGCAGGTTTTGGGTATTATTTTTTGGATCAGTTTTTGTTTAAGGATGCAATACAGAAAGTGATTAATATATCTGAGATGTATGAGTGAACACACAGAAAAGCATTAACATGAAAGAAAAACATGCACCACAGTCTCTTAGACCTCACCCGTGTTATGAGCCATGCCCCCAACTTCTACCCCTGTGAGTGCTCATCTGAGAGCAGGGACAGGGGAAAATATGGAGGGTAGAGAGAAAGATTGGTATATAACCGAACACACAGCTAAATGCTTAGTCTCATAAGACACATGGCTTAAATGGGGAATCAGGTCACAATTTCATAAAAATAGCATTTTGATAGAAAGGTTCTAACCCTTTGCTTGATGCAAAGGGATAAAACACAGGTAGGATCTCAGGAGGGAGAAAGGGGAAAAGCCAAGGATTACAGGTGTTTTTTCAATACCAGTCTCACAACTTTATTATTTCAGTGTGACAAAAATAAAAAAGCCTCTAGGTATTGACCTCCCTTATAATCCATGAACTGAATCCTGCAAAGACAAGTGAGAAGTAAAGTCAAGTAAGATGCAAACCAAAGAAGAAAATAGCTATTCAGAGTTAAGCATTAAGGAACACTCATGCCAACATGACAGATTTTTTCAAGTTATCACCTATAGAAATGGATCAACCCATCACAGGAAAACCACAGCAGATCCCAAGCCACCTGCTGAGACACCATTAGTACTTTATGACTGATACAAGGATTGAAAAAAACACTTCTCAGCCATAAACACCTACTGTCAAAGATTAGATTAAAAAGCCCTCCAAAAATCAGTTATACTGAAATAATTAAGTGAACATCCAGTCATTCAAAGATTTTCTGTAACCAAAACTTAAGTTTTCCACAGAAGCATTAAGTAATGACAACAGCTATGGTACTCTACAGTAGCTGCCCATGGAATGTTATGATGAACTCTCACATGAGATACTCTCTTTTCAGACAGCTCTGGTAGCTTGTACAGTAACGTCCAAACACAGATTAGTTGGACAGATGAGCAGGATACCAAGAGACCAGTGAGACAGACAGTAACTTGAACAAGGACTGCCACCTTCAGTTAAGTACTACCTAAACCAAAACTCACACAAAAAACCAAACAAACAAAACTCCCAAAAAAATCCTAACTTCAAAATTTCCCCAAACTTCACCTTTTTTATTAGTACCATCTATCAGCAGAGAAATATATTCAAAACGAGAAAGCTTTCACCAAGAAAATGAAATAAGATTCTCAAGCCTGCAAAGCTAGTTCCACAAGAAAAACGAAAGTCATATGACAGCGGCTACAGTTCAGGAGACCCACGCTTTCTCAGACTACAACAGCATCCAATGAACAAAAGTGTTTCTTCCTCCTCACAGAAAAGTAGAACTGTGCCATGGGACAGTGCAGCAACCAAAACTGTAAATGGATTCAAAGAACTCAAACACCAAAGCCAACTATAGCTTAAGAGCCTCAAACAACCTCTGAAGAAAAGAAGTACCAAAGGAAAAAAAACCAAAAAACACCTTTCTTACACAGGCCTCCCTTTACATTTTTCCTTATGACCACTACTATAGAAAGACTGTAGGGAGAGAAGGATCTCTCACATAATTCAACCCATTTGCTCTGAAGCAGCAAATGCCACTCCTACAAGTACACAATGTGACAGAGCACTAAAAATCAGCTTACCTCTTGTGATGGGTGACTAACACTGAAGTAGGATGGAACAGCCAAGAAAACGAGAAGAGCTAGGCAGAAGCGTGGGCTGCAGTCAACAAGAACAGAAAAAGACTTTTTGAACTAAGCCTGGTGTTTGACCTACTTCTTATAAGCACTCTCTAGCCTGACAAAACATATATGAAAGCTTTCCAGATTGCACAAGGAGAACCCTGGTCAGCTACACCTGTATTGGATTGAAATCTGTTCAAATCTGCATCACATCATCTGTTCAAGATGCACAGGCAAAATGAGCAGCATGTTTCAGCACCAGTCACAACCTTTCAGTATCATTCAGCTTCCTCTTTACCTTGCTTATTATGCACTGCCATAGAATCAGCACTACAAAACCCAAAATCACAAATGCTAGGAAATTCAAACTGGAACAGAGAAAGGCTCCTAAAAGCTAAGAAACAATCCAACTCACATAGTTGTGTTTAATCAAAGATGGCCAAACAAGAGTCAGTTCAAAATATACACTGAAGAAAAAATTCCCAAGACCACAAAATACTGAAAAAAAAGAGAAAAGAGAAAGCAAGTCGATAAAATAATCGAAGGAAAGATCAGTCAAGGTATATCAAAGAAAACTAATTAAAGCCATGGGTGGGAAATGTTGCATTAAGAAATAAGAAAAACAAAAGTAGACGAAGTAGAAGAATACAGGTAAACAGACTGACCCACTTCCACTTTAATATCACATTTTCTGGAGCACGTGGTGTAGAACTTTATTTTAAATACCAGTCTAACAGCAACAAGCACGTCTACCATGCAACAATAACATCCTTGACAGCACCCTAAGAAAACTAATAGAGCTGCTCAAACAGGAAAGGCCTCCTCATCAACAGCACCGAACCATTGTCAAAATATCCCCAAGGAGAAATCCCTTAGAGCAATTAGAGGATTACAGTGTTTTTAAGGAAAGCCCTTTCTAGTTTGCTGCTTTGCAGTACACAAGGGTCAGTGAGCACACATATCAGAGAGAGCATGCTGAGCCTGGGAATTCATATTAAACCCATGGATCAAAACCTAAATCAGCACTATCACAGAAGAATACATGTGATACAATGAGGCATTCCCTCCTACTTCCAAAAATGTAAAAAGAATATAATATTCTATTAAATCATTCTAAAAAGGCCTTCAGCTCATAGACTCTTAAGATCTTCTGACCTTCACAGTGCTAATACCTGCAGGTTTTTCTAAGGATAACTGAGTCCTTCATAGGCATTGGCACATAAAAGACTGAACCCTCTCTCGATTGTCTTTCACAATAATGTTAAACAATGAAAAATAACACAAGCAATACTAGATATTCTACAAAGTGAAACTCCTTTAAACAAGTTCACCAGTTTAACAGAACTTTGAACACAGCAAGTTCTGAGGAAACACTAAGAAAAGCATCAAGAGAAACAACTAATTTCATAAACAATGGAGGCATGCCCAAGAACAAAATACTGTCTGAGATGAAAATCCACTGTTAAAATCTGGCAGAGCTGAAAATTCAACAAGATATTAGACCAGAAAGATTTTCAGCTCTGCAAAAAATACGTCTTCTCACCTCATAGGTACAACAAACCACTGTGTCCATCAGTATCAAAAGATACTACACGAGTTAAGTCCAAAATGCAGTAATAGAGATCACAGTGTGCAATAACCAAAACAAACACTTAAAGGTAAAAACTCTTCATGAGAAACCCTAAAAGCACAACTTAAGAAGAAAGAAGAGTGACGACCTCCATAACAAGGGCACACCAGAACAAAGTTTTGTCTCAGACATTTACTGCTGCTTCCATGCAGATGCAGCAAGAATGAACAGACTTAAAGCTTTACACAAAAGACAGCAATAATCTCAGATAAGAAAATTTAAAAACTATCTCCATCTTTAACTTCTGCTTCTCTCTGATAATAAAACATCTCAGCTATGCAGAATTCTTATACTAAAAAGCTATTACCAAATGGCTTATAGCAACCCAATATGGCATAGTATAGGTCATATTTCTCTCAGAGACTTAGCATGTCAACTGATGTGCCAAAACAAGAACAGTTCTTTAGCACTGTTCACTCATTATAACACTTGAATCAAAAGTCATTCAAGAGTAGTACAGGCAAAAACTGAAGAAAAGCAAAACAACAAAAATACCAAACCGAATAGTTCTCTCTACCCCCACCTACCCCCCGAAGAATGTTTCTAAAAGAGAAAACTGCACTTTATTTCAAGTTGCTACTAAAATCCTTAATACAGAATGAGACAATGTTTAGTAGTTTAGGCATATGCCACCAGTTTTACTTTGTATCTGCCATATTCACTGTTTGTTTCACATGTGAGTAAATTAAGTTTAAAACACAAAAACCATAATTTTCAAACATTTACTGCCCTGAGAAGAAAAAAATTACAGACACAGTAAAGCCTCTCTCTGCTTTGGGAATACTGACTGTTGTATATTAGAGTCCATCTGTTAAGTAATGACTGATCCAGGATGCATCGCTGCTGCAGCAGACTCACAAGCAGTTTCACATTCATATACAACTCCTAGTGCTGAGAGAACTGTTAAACACTCTTGTGTTTATTTCAAAACACAAACATTGTTTTCAGCAACAGGAACTAATTAGTAGGTCTATCTTATATACATCAATGGAAGCCCTCCGCATAGATATCAAAACATACTCTTAACCTCTCCACCAAAGACAAGCCAATGTTAATCCAGATGCTGGTGCACTAACAGCCAAAATTAATATGAGCTTAAATATCAGTAAGAATGAAAGAAGAAAGAAAAACAGAAAAGGATTAAACATCTTTGTAACTGTCATGATCTACACAAAGCCAGTTAATAAAATAACTGCATGTCATTCACTTATTTTGAGTGTTACTTTTAAAGAAATGGGTAATAATCCAATGAAGTTATGATGACTTGTACCATACTTGTACAAAGAACAAAAATAAAATTTACAAGTCACATTTCAAGTTGTCAAACAGCTTGTAGAGAGGGATGGGAAATATACCAGATTACTGTTTTGATACATTCACAAAACTATCAGTTTTAACCCTGTGTGTTCAGATAAGCCATAAATATTAAAATGATCTGACCAAATTACGTCCTTCCCTGCATGCTGCAGCTTTTCCATTCAGTCTGTGCTAGGTCAAATTCAAATAACTGTCAGAAAGAAGAATACATCTTTTTAAAGTGTCTGAAACAAAATATACTCTTTACTTGACTTTGTATAAAATGATTGGAGGTTAGAAGCAATAAACTCATTTGAAACAAAGGCAGTTTCAATTAATTGCCATTCAGTTTTGAGCAGTCATTTTTCTATCCTATTCTGTGTGCAAAATTTGAGGTTATTTCATTGACTGATCTGCTTCAAAAGCTTTGCTGCAGCAAATCTTGCATTCAGGAAAAGCACCAAATTGCACATAATTGAAAGTGATTCATTTTTAGATGCACTCGCTTGGCTTCTGTAGGTTCCTCAGGCTTTGGTGTAGGTAGCGCAAAAACATTAAGTCATACAGTCCTGCAGTAACTCTTTCACTCCATGAAGTGAGCAGCTGACTAAGGAGCTACATTTTAGCGTCTTCTCCTTGTTTCAGCTATTTACCTCTGTACAATAGTATTTTGCAACACACAGACCTTGGACCAAAGTAGCAACAACGCTTACTTTAAGGACAAGAATGTGTTTTGGAAAACATGGCAGGTTATCAAGACATGGGCAACCCAATACAATACTGCAATACAACTAACTCTTTATTACAGATATTAAAGCACATTAAATCCTTGCAAAAATCTCCCTCCTCCCCCTTCCTCCACATAAAATGCTCAACTAGCTCTGATCTAACAGGGTTAAACCCTTCACATGTTTCAGCCACCAAGAAAAGATATCAGCTCAGGCTGGGGTTTTTTAACGCTTTTCAATTAAAAACAGATACTACATTCATGCCACTCTTCTTCCCAAGAGGCAGCTACTAGGTTAAAGGGCAGCGTCCATAACACGACATTGCAAATTACTTAATCTCCTTATTTTTCACACTGTAAATTGCACACACTACACTTCTGCAGGAGGCGGCCAAGACGAGGCACCGGGAAGGGAAAGAGTGGCCTGTCTGTACTAGGTAGGGTCCTGACTAGAGTTTAGGGAGTGCTGAGGGGGCTTCTGTCACACGCACGACGGACGAGAAGATGAGCAGGTCGCGGGATTAACGAGGAGTTTGGGAAGGAAGAATGGCTGGAGAAGGGCCGTACTTGTAGGAGGGACACGGGGGCTGGGAAGACGCCGTTCCCTGTCGGTGGCACAGGGGCGGAGGGGCGCGGGGGCAGCCCGGGGAGGAGGTGGGCTGCGCGGGCCGGTGCCCGCCGGGGCGTCACCGGGGCGGGGTGCTCGGCCGCTTACCAGGTTCAGCACCGTCTCCACGATGTCCCGGTTGCTGACCTCCCCAACCTGGATGAGTCCGATGAGGACAGCGAATTTCATCCGGATATTGCGGATCGGCACCGACGGGTTAATCATCCCCGCGGGAAGCACCACGGACCCGGAGCCCGACGCCCTCAGCTCCCCCATCACCGCGACGCTGCTGCTGCTGCCGCCGCCGCCTCC
>VZTZ01047394.1:576314-636274 GCA_013400955.1 Drymodes brunneopygia | reverse complement strand
CCCCTGCGGGAGGGGCGGGTGGTGCGGCCGCACCGCCGGGCTGCAGGGGACGGAGGGGTGCCGCCTCCTTGCCGCCCCCGAGACCCGCGGGTCAGGGCCCTGTGCTGCCCCAGGCCGGATGGGCAGAGCCGTGCGACGCCCCTCGTGCCGCTCCCGCACCTTCCAGCCTCTGCGCTGTCTGCCGCGCCTTTTGCGCCCTGGCCCCACGCTCGGTGTGTGAGGAAAGTGGCCGCGCACTGGAACAAATTGCCCGGGAGGTTGTGCGGTCAGGAGACATCCTCACTGGAGACATTCAAGTGTATCTATGCAGTCCTGTGCAATGTGGTCTAGGATGGCCCTGCTTGAGCAGGGAGGTTGCACCACCGTGGTCCCTTGCAACCTGACCCATTCGTGATTCTGTGAAAGTGTTTGGGTTGGGACGTTTGGGGTGGCTTTTCTTGGCAACTCCAGTCTTCGACAGTGGTGAGGTTGGAGTGAGCGTGTCAGGAGGTGTGCCTTGCTCCTGAGCTGGGCTCCCCTTTGGCATGGGGACAGACATGGGAAACCTTGGGGTCAGCCAGTCTGTTAACTCATGTGCTGCTTGTTCAAGGAAAGGGATATATTCCTAGAGTTCTTTTTATTACTTGCATTGTTCTTGCTTTGTGGTGGTGTTACATAGAGCAATGTCCAGTCAAAATCAATTTTCCCAAGCCCTTGGTTACAGTGATGCTCATGGCAATGAACATTTTTGTCAAGTCTCTCCAGTACTAGAGAAACAGAAGTATCTCCAATGCTTTGAGGATACTCCAATTGTTTTAATAGTTGTTGTAAGTGTTGAATAAAGTTGTATATATTTGCTCTATGTGTGCTGGTGTTAATCCATACTTGTTAAAAAAGATGTTCTTGGCTTCATAGTGACGCTCATCACAAAGCTTGCCCCCTGGTCATAGAATACCATTCATCCTGACTCTTCCGTAGCCCCAGACTCCGGGGTTTTGGCTGGATTGCTGGTCCTCCTTATATCCAGCTTTAGGTAATAAACTGCAAAAACATGATGAATCAGCAGAACTGGATCAGTACATTGTCCTAGATTACAGCAGCTGCTGTAAACTCCACCAAAAGAAAGAGAACACCTCAGCTCTGTGCTGTATGTACTTGGAGATTCAATATGATACATTTCCTTTTTGGTAAAGTGCATGGGTGCTTGTCAGTATGTATAGCCCGGATACATAGATATGACTAAAACTGTGAAACAGGGAACCAACATTATTTCAGAAAGCAGCAAAGGATGGGAAGAAAACCCGAAAGGTCATTTATGAGAAATAAGAAAGCATGAAGTTTTCTTGGAAGAAATTCCCTTACCGTTTGCACCAGCAAAAAGCCGTCATGTATGATTCATAATAAAGGTGTATTTTAATTTTTTATATTCATGGAGATGCCAAAAGTTCCATTCTCACTAGCCCCACAGCAGAACTAGCAAAGCTGAACACACACTCACTTAACCGCTTTCAGGAATACATGACCTCTTTTGCAAAACTGAAACCTAAGCCTAGAACTCTGTAACAGTCACTAAAATGTGTAACACCTTTAGGAGCTAACCCACAACAGTCAGTTGTCTTCATTAGTCTCACACCTAGAACATCTATATGGTGAGACGTTGCTATAACTAGTATTGTTGGTTGAAAGCCTCATGTTCGCTGATGGGTTAACTGGTTTTTGTGTTCTGATTCATCCCATGGTTACTGCCTGTCCTTGCCAAATGGTAGGAAGCTAAGTTATAATTGCTTTTCTACTGGTAGGTGTATCAAATTGGATCTCTATTGACTTACTGACTTTCACAAATCCCAAAATAGCTTTGAAGCTTTGAGATCCATTGTTAAATTTGCTTAAAATTTGTCAATGACTTGTTCATCTTTGTGGTAGAACTGGTGAACTAATACCACATAACCACATAAACCTTTTTTCTCAAGAAAAGCAGGATAACAAAATATGGTTTGATACATTTTATTTTCCATTCCACTCTTCATGCTACTCTTCATGGAAGACTCTATCATTTGCCCATGTACCCAAGTACTGCAGTAATTCCTGACTACAGCTGTTCCATGTACAACTATCAGTGCATTCCTCCACACTGAGTTTTGGATAAAGTTGCAATCATGAGTTTCTTTAAAAGTTGTATTGGTCAAATCCTTTTTTATATAATATCCAGTTCGAACTGCTTAACATTTCCACTGCAGAAATCATGTCATATACTATATGTAGTATTAGGAAAGAAACATTAAAAAAAGGTTCATTCCCAACAATATGTTTAACAGGAATGACTTCCTTCAGTTCTTAAACTCATATTTGGTTTTACAAATAATTTTTTAAAAAATCGTGTTCTCTTTATTTTTATAAGCTGTAGCGTTGTTAAGAAGTAGCTGTCTTCTCTAATCAACAGTGTTTGTTTTTGATAAGCAAGCTTTCATTGAGGTGAGCCATTCATCAACTCGTGTGAACATTATTGTAGCACTGGCATTCTGAAAGAAAAACAAATTTGAAACATTAATCTCAGCCCTTTAGTAATTGCAGCTCTGGTGTTCATTTGCTTCCATACTAACACCTCATCAGACTGAAAATTAAGAGTACATACACAAGAAATGCTGCAGAACATGATTCATATCTTTCCTTTAAAAGTATTGTTTGTCTCATCTTGATATTGACATACTCATTCGAAAGACTGTGAATTTCTCAGTAGCAGTTTCATTCATGAGATGTTTAGCTGGATCTCAGTCCAGCAAGGTGCTCAGCATTAGCAAATCATAGTATTTGCATAATTGTAGCCATTTTTAGGTCAGTGTGCAAGATCAGTCATTGACACAGGCTCAGGCTAGGTGTGACAGGAGTGAAAGCATGCTGTGCGCTCCTTCATCCTTCACAAAAACAGGACTGATGACAGGATCTGATCCTATCTCTTTCTGTACCTTTTACAACACTGGCTCCCCACTGAAATGAGAGAAAGCAATCCCTTTGCTTCCAGAGCATACTTTTCTCTCAGCTGTAATAGTTGACAGGGAAGATTTCTTTTTCTGTGATATTCCTCAAATTTTCTCAGATTCCATTCTCCAAAAATGCCAGAAGGTGGTCTCAAATATAATATCAAAAAACAAAGAAAAAGACCTTCGTCCATGTTCCAATGTTTGCCACAAGCAGATGGGGAAGAAAATAAAACTGACAAATAAAGTTTAGAGTTTTAGCTCAATTTTTATTTCAGTTCTAAAATAAATTCTAGCAATACTACTTCATTTTTGGGGTAAAAAGATTATGTAATCATTCAACTGTGAAAGCTTGAAAGAACATGCTTTAGAAGACAGACTCTTGGCTACAAAAAATGGAACTATTTCAGTAAATAGGGACTGCTCTGTACAGGCGTATATTTACGCTGACTCTTAAAAAAAAAGTGGTTTTGTTAATAATGAAATTATATAGCTCAGAACTGAACCATATTTGAAAGAAGAGAATTTTCATTTATCTGCCACTGTGGCATCAAAATACAGCTTGCTTTACCATGTCCATATGAGGACTCCCGTTGTGTTTAATTAGATTATTCTCATGAGTGAGGATAATGTGATTTGTTCCTGTGCCAGGATCAGGAAGTGCTATTAGCCCCTTTCTCTTGAAAACCAGGATTTCTTGTAAGTTCAAAAAAAGAAAAAACCCTGACAAATGTAAAGAGAAAAGTCATCTCAGCATCTAAATTTTCCCTGCTGTGCATATGGGTTACACTAAGTAGAATCATAAAATGGTTTGGGTTGGAAGGGACCTTAAAGATCATTTATTTCCAAGCCCCTTCCATGGGCAGGGATACCACCCACTATACCAGCTTGCCCAGGACCCCACCCAACTTGGTGTTGAACATTTCCAGGGATGGGGCATCCACAGTTTCTCTGGGCAGCCCGTTACAGTGTCTCAGCATCCTCACAGTGGCTTTCCTTCCTAATATCCAATCTAAACTACTCTCTTTCAGGTTAAAGCCATTCCCCCTTGTCCTATCATTAGATGCCCTTTTGAATTGTCCCTCTCTGGCTTTCCTGTAAGGTCCCCTTAAGGTTCTGGAAGGTGCTATAAGGTCTCCCTGGAGCTTTCTCTTCTCCAGGTTGAATGACTCCAACTCTCTCAGCCTGTTGTTGTAGGAGAGCTGCTCCAGTCATTTGATCATCATCGTGGCCCTCCTCTGGTCTTGCTCCAACAAGTTCATGTCCTTCTTGTGTTTGGGGCACCAGAGGTGGACACAGTACTGCTGATGTGATCTCACCCAAGCAGAGTGGAGGAGGAAAATCCTCTCCCTTGGCCTGCTGGCCACGCTGCTTTGGACACAGCCCAGGATGTGTTTGGCTTTCAGGGCTGCGAGTGTGCATTGCTGGCTCATGGGCAACGTCTCATCCACCGGCACCCCCAAACCCTTCTCCTCAGGGTTGTCCTCAGTCCATTCTCGTCTCAGCCTTTATTTGTGCTGGGATTGCCCTGAGTCAGGTGCAGGACCTTGCAACTGGCCTTGTTGAACTTCCCACAGTTGGCACAGGCCCACCACTCAAGCCTGTCAAGGTCCCCGTGGATGGCTTCCCGTCCCTCGAGCACGTCAATCACACCACAGAGCTCAGAGGTGTTTCACTCACTGTTTTTAGCTTCCACATGACAAGGGTGCATTAAAGCAGAAGTTAAAACTGGTTAGATTTTTTTGCTACTCTAACTGTAAATAATTTCTACATGCTTTTTATACGATTTCTTTCTTTAGTCTTGAAAGAGAGAAATACTAAAAAAATACCTTGTAAGTATTTATTGACACAAGTTTTGTCATACCCTGTGCAATTTCAGAAACACCGTGACAGACCTTCCAGGTGAGATTCTCTACATTTCAATCACAGTGAAGCAGATGAAGATGGTGTGACTTCAGGAAGTTATTTTGGTTTTATTGCAATAAGTTATCCAAATAATTTGGTTGAGATTTTGAAAAATATAGTTATTATCTATAAGAAATTTATATTAATCTATATTAATCTCTCTGATTTTTATACTCATAGTATTAAAAATAGAATAGACATTATGTTTGTTCTGATGGTTATAAATTCTACTGAGAAGAATTCATTAAACCTAAGCTTTTAGAGTAAAAAGAGGTAATAATCTGAGAAGTAGTTGAACAGTAACTAGATTTACATAAAACAGAACTTTTACTTTTAAATGAAGATATGTATTCAATTTTTCTTTTTTTTTCTTAATTGCTTTTATTAGGGTGTGATCCTAGTAAAAGTTGCATAGATGTAAATAGTATGATTTGTGTGTTTTGTTACAGAAAACATACAGCACAATTTGTTGCAGTAATGCATACCTTAGGCTCTTGGCTTTGAAAGAGTTTAATCTGTGGTTGTTTCACAAATCGTGCTTTAAAACCACAAGTTGGAGCTGTTTATTCCATTTGGACATTTTATTCTCATTTTTCTTATATTTTGCAAGCATAGCCATGACAGCCTTTTTACTAGTGAAATTAATACAATATTTTTAGTATTGACAGTATTATTACATAATAATTTATTATAATAATTATTATTATTATTGATAATTATTAATATTGACCTCTTTGTTGGTTCTCCATAACTGATTTTTCATTTCATTGATACTGATATCTCCACTCCTTGATCTCTGGATACCTCAATCTATGTTGTTGGCTCTTGCATAATGGGAATGTGGTAACATGAGGGCCCATAAAGATCTATTTTCTTGATAACAGTTAGGATCTTAAGAAAAGTCTTGCTGATCTCTCCTCTCCTTATATTTCTACTCTTTGTCAAGCCCTCTTTTTTCATGCAGCATGTCATACTGCCAGCTAACTTTAAGTATTATCCTTCGGTGATCATCACTGTGGCCAAATCCCAGAGAAGTCAGTCCATGCTGCCATTGTTAGTCCAAGATACTTTTTACAACTAGATTTCCATGAGCTTTTGTTAGCATAAAATATTGTTTTTTATAAATTCCAAACTCTAATTAGGATTAAAAACATGTAAATTATTGTTACTTCTGACACGCTTCTTTTAGTGTGTTTCTAGACAATAACTGATGATGGAAATTAACTTTTAGTGGAAACACTGCCATAAAGCAATGAACTAATTGTTGCTATGAAACATATATTTGTTGAAGAAAAAGACCTAATTCATCAAAAAATTGTGTTTATTTTATATGCTCTGCATGCTTTCACTTTAGGTACTTGAAACCAAATAAATGCTTAGACAGAAAGGATGTTGGTCACACACTTTGTCTATATGTTGCAGTATGAACAACAGTAGGAGACAAAAAGGATCACAAGTTCTTGTATGTTATTAGAAACATTTTTCCAAACATATACCATTAAATTATACTTTTAAGGACTTAACATTTATAATACACCAAGGAGGAGAGACTAACGGAAAGTTTAAATTTGATAGGCTAGTTTATCTCAACAAAGTATACATGATTGATGGCCAAATTTCATTATCAGGGAACACTCAACAATTTATTGATATATCATTGATATTATCAGCAGGAACCTACAGTAACTATGAGTATTATTTGACATTATTTCATGCTCTACTCAGCACTTGTCAGGATACAGACAGGGTGCCATTCTAGGCACCACAATTCAAGAAAGACATGGACAGACTGAAGAGGGTCCAAACCAGGGCTGCAAAGGTGGTAACAGGCTAGAGAACATACCCTACAAGAAAAGGTTGAAGGAGTTACATGGTTTCTGTGTGGAGAAGAGAATGCTCAGGGGGGACCTCATCACAGTATTCCGGTACTTAAAGAGAGTCTACAAAGAAGAAAGAAACTTCTTCAAAAGGAGTCACATGAAGACAAGTGGCAGTGGGTACAAGTTGTTTTGGGAAAGTTGGCATAAGAAATAAATTTTTTTCATTGAGAACACTCATTAATTGGAATAACCCCCCCAGTGATGTGGTAGAATCCCCATCACTAGAGGTTGTCAAGATGAAATCTGACAGGGTGCTAGATAATCTCATCTAGGCTCTCTTTCCCACAAAAGGCAGGACCAGATCATCTGTGGATGTCCCATCCAACCCGGGCTATTCTATGATTTAATGATTCTATGATTATCTTCCCAGTTTATGTATTTAGCTATTATATCTGTAACTCTGGAATAGCTTACTAATAAAACCCAAAAAAACACCTAGTAAACATGTTTGTTATATTCTTGCAAAGCAACTGATTTCCAAGAAGTTTTTTGTGTGAAAATGCATGCAGGATTTATCCAAAGGAATTTATTTAGTTTTTTGTTTGCTTTCACTAAAATGAAAGGAACATGTTATTCAGGATCATTCTTTTGTTTTCTGACATTATTGACAAAATAAACCACCCCAAAAACCACCACCACCAAAAAGAAAAGCCATCTACCACCTAGAAAAGAGAGCAATGAAACCCTTCTTCCTCAATTTCCAAGCATTATTTATTTTACCTTGCTTTAGAATTAGCTTTCTGGATATTTTTTTGCTAATGGCTTAATGATTTACATCTATGACTGTAAAAGAAAGGATGTGATACCTGGGAAAAGGATGCATAGCTGGATGTTTACAGTTTCACCAAGAAAGTAAGTAGAAATTATTACCCTGTCATCAGAATCCCAATAGGGCTTAAAGTCATGCTCCTGCGTTAATTGTTCAGCATTTTTCCTGAGGTAGTGCTTAAAGCTGGGCAAGCTACTACAGCTGGGACCTTGCACTATGGTGAAGAGGGGAAAGATTATTTCTCATGTCTTGCAGATTGGAACTTCTAAACAAAAAAAAAAATGCCATTTTTGTTTACTTTTATTGCTGCAACATGACATTGTTGACTCTTACTCAGCTTGTGATCCTCTGTTGCCCCTGAATCATGTTCAGCAAAAGTACAAACAAGCTGGATGAGGCACATCCTGTATTTGTGCAATTTGGTATGTCTACTGAAAGTAATGCCCCACACTTGTGTCTGTTCAATAACATCCTGTTTTTCTCAAACCATTCCTACAGTTTGTCAGGATCATTTTGAATTCTAATCTTGTCCTCCAATGTACACAGCTGCTTCCAGGCTAGTATTGTTTGCAGATTTAATAAGCACACACTGCATTCCATCATCCAGATCATTAATGACGTTATTATATAGTATCAAACCTTGGTCAACCCTGCAGAAGCCCACATGGCACCATTTTCTATGTGAAACATCAAGACAGTGAGACATCAATATCTATTCTTCATTACAGAGAACAGTATTTACAGGTTTATTATAACCTTATAATAAAAATTGCATACAGACCATTATTCCAGGTCTTGTTTTCAAAATACATTCCAAGACATTCCCAGAATCTGAGCTGACAATGTGGTGCATGACATAGATTTAGGCTGTCAGAGTCCTTGGAAGTTGATCTGATCTAAATCTCCCTTCTCTGACCTCTCCAACCCTCAACACTGTCAGTAACTTAGGTTGCTGAAGAACTTTTATCCAGTCAAGTTTTGTATATTTTCTGAGTTGAAGTTTCTCTGGGAATCTTCTTCCAGTGTTAGGCCATACTCATGGTGGCTTTTCTCCTTGTACTTATCAGGAATTTACTCTCCTGCAATTTTTGTTCCATGTCTCTCCCATTTTCACTGTGTATATCAAAGCAGCCTGGCTCCATCTACTCTGTTTCCACCTACTGCACAGTTGAAGACAGCAATTTGCTGTCACACAGCCTTCTTTTATTACAAATGAATAAGCCCAGTGCTCTTAACCTCTATTTGTATGTCATGTGCTCTCATTTCCGGACTATCTTGATGGACTCTGATGGACTCTGCCGGACTCTGCCAGTTTGTCAATGTGTTAGTTAGACTGTGGACACCCAAACTTTACACAACTTTCCAAATGCAGTCTTGCAAGTGCCAGGGAGGGGAGAACAAGCACTTCAGCTAACCTGCTGGTTATGCTCTTTCTAATGCAACCCTATTTGTGGTTAAGCTTGCATTGCTGCAGAACCGCACTGCTTATTCACAATCATCCTAAACCTAGGTTCTTTTCTACAGATCTGCGTTCTAGATAATCAGCCTGTGCCATTACAATGTTATATCCCAGATGTAGGATTTGCATTTGCCTTTGCTGAATTTCATGAGATGCTGCCAGGTTCCTGAGCACATTCCCCCCTTCTAGTAATTTAGTTGGCTGAGCTAAGGAGTGTAGCTGGCTCAGTCCAAGGTCAGCTCCCTCATTGTAAGAGCTGTTGCAAAGCAAGACAGAAATGAGGGCATGCCCCTCCATTCCCTTGGGAACTGCTGTATTGCTGTGCCCTGCCTGTGCTGCATTGCTGTTGTGTAGCATCTACATCTGTGCCTGGTCTTGTACCTTCTTAATCCTGACCCTGGTCCCAAATCTCTGGATTGTCTTTGGGCTTATCTAACATGGCATTGAGCCTGCCTCGTGAGAGCAGACTTTTGAGCTACATCTGTTCACTCTGTTCGGACCTGATCCTGATCCAGATTTAATGACTCAGCCTTCTGGATCCTTGTTTGTGAGGTCTGCCCCTGCCTGCCTTGCTGCCAATTAGTTTTCCCTTGCTGGGCAGCCAGCTCCTTCTGCTTCCTGCTCTACCTTGTCAGCAAGTGTCCCTGCCTTTTGAGGTCACTCCAAATGGAAGCCCAGCCTTCCACCTTATCAACTGTTCCTCTTGGTGCCATCATTCACAAAACTGAAAGTGAACTCTATCCTGTCATTCTAGTCTGTAATAAAGACAGCAGTAGTATCAGTGTGAAGGCCCTGAGAAAATCCTCCCTCCTGGAGGTCTGGGCCCCTGGGCTGAGGATCAACTTAGTGATAACACAGTGGAGGGCCATTCCACCGCCTTTGGTGTCCTTGGACAGAGTGGTCCCAGACAGCTCTGAAACAAGGCCTCAGAAAAGGCTGACTCCTTTCTCTTGAGAGTTGTTCAAAGCTTCAGCTCAACTGTTTGGCTCCCACCTGAGCTACAGCTCCCACTGCATTGCTTCCATACCCATGCCTGATCATGAGCCCCAATGGTTCAAATTTGGACTCTGATCTGTGCACTGTATTCCTGGCTTAACCTGTTCCTCTTCGATATAGACTTGCCTTGTGATCGCTGCACAATGTCTGATGCTGGATACCACAGCCAGACCCAACTAGCCTCATTTAGGTGCTTGTTGGCTGGGCTCTTACTGTTCAGGCTCCTGCCCTGCTTCCTGTGCTGTAGTACTCTGCTCCCAGCTCCCCCTTGCTAGTGGAACAGTGGACTTTCACTGCTTCCTGACAATCAGCCCAGGTATCTGCCCATCCTTCAGGATTGCACAACTGCCAGCTGGACTTTGAGGTGCTGACCACAGCCAGCTCTGTACACACTTTGTAGTCCACCCATCCAGTACCTCTGTTTCCTCTCTACGAAGCTACTATGGGACATGATGTCAAAAGCTTTTCTAAAACTAAGTTAAACATGATTCAGTGTTCTCCCCTTACCCCCAGAAGGCAATCAGATTAGTCAGACGTCTTGTGTTGAAAAACCACACTGACTGTTCCTAAACATGCTGATCTCCTTCATGTGCCAGAAATTATTTCCAGGAAGACTTGTTCTGCAGTTTCCCTGGGGACTGGTGTGAGGCTGACTAGCCTATTGTTCCTTCTTTCTCAACCTTTCTGAAGATTATTGTGATGTTTGCATTTTTCCAGTCATCAGGAATTTTTCCCTGATCATCAAGACCAAAGATGTTATAGAGCAGCCCTGCAGTGAGAGTGGTCAGCTACCTCAGCAGTACTGAATGCATGTGTATGCTCATCTTGTTTAAATTATCTTCAACTCTTCCTCTAGCATGGGTAGCACTTGACTGCCACAAACTCTTCAACTGGGCTCAGGGTCATGGGAAGGACCAGGAACTGGGAGCACATGTTGCCAATAAAGCCCAAGACAAAGAAAGCACTGAGTACTTAGGCATTTTCTATATCCTTTGTATTTTGCCCTCAAGTTATTCAGCAATGAGTCCACATATTACTTACTCGTGCTTTTGTTTTACCTTTAAAAGCTCTTGTCACCCCTCAGATCCTTTGCCAATTTGAATCCCTTTCGAGCTTTTGCTTTCTCTGTTTCTTCCCTGCAGCAGTATGTCTGTAATCCTCTTGTATAGCTTGTCCTCACTTCAGATACCTTGTCTTTACTTCCACCTTCTGTACTCTGGCTATTTTGTATTTGAGATCAATCAGGAGTTTCAGATTAACTCAGACTGACATTCTACTGTATCTGCTTAAGTTCTAGAACACCATAATGGAGCTGTTCTTACATTTTATGGAAGATGTCTTTGAAGATCAGTCAGCTTTTCTAGTCTCTTTTTGTTCTTCAGGGCAGCCTCTGATGAAATCCTGCCAAGAAAAATCCCTGAACAGGTCAAAATCTGCTCTGAGATCAAAGGTCTTTATGCTGATTTTTGCCTTCATTGATTCTCTCAGGATCTTGAATTCCCATCACCACATGGTCTCTGCAGCCCAAGTTACCATTGATATTTATGTCACTGATCAGTTTTTCCTTACTTGTTAGTAGAAGTCTTATCAGATTACCTCTGCATCTAATCTCATGTATCCCCTGTGTTGAAAGAGTCTCCTCTTGGATTCCAGAAAACTCATGGGCTGCTTACACATCACCATGCTATCCTTGCAGCAGATCTTGGAGTGATTAAAGCCTGCACTCCCATCCCCCCCTGCCGAAAACCTGGCCCTGCAATCATGGGGCTCCTTTCTCAAGTCCTGTTCTTGTTGAGGCAGTATATAACAGATGCTTCTAATTAAAGCTTCTCTATAATCCTGTTGAATGGTCTGATGTTCTTGTTCACTGACAAATGTCCTTCATTTCCACATGCCCAGTAATAGAAAGATCTTCCTTTCTGTTGGTGGAAGTCACCAACCCACCCAGCCACCACCCACTCAAATGTAGCTTCTGGATGACCTCTGACAAATCTTCATGAAGAATTTGTAGACTTCCTCCCATTCACACTCTCCAACATTATGCAGTCTTGGCAGCTTTACCTGGTAGCTCAATGATTTGAGCAGAGCACACCTCTTACAGCTGAGGACACCATCACTTCCAGTGGAGTCTTGGAGAGAAGCAGCAGGCACACTCTGCAGCCTGAGACCTGGATGATTAAGGCCGCTTCTGAGAGCTTCATCTCTGTCAAGATTTCTGCACCAGCAGCAGTCTGTCTGGCTCCTGCTGGGGACCACGTGTTGTAGAATGCCAACACCATCATTGTGCTGACTCTTGCAGACCTGTGCTGTCTCAGAAAAGGACTGCAAGCTCCTTTGTTTTGTTTTCTAAGGTGAACTACTTCACTGACTGCAGAATTCCTATTTCCATGTAATTTCTGGTGTTCTGGTCAGTGGCACTCCCTAGGAGTTGGTTAAATAAGAAGGTCAGCACAAGTCTGTGTCCCTCCCACACACACTAGATTACCTGCCTAGCAGGCAACTTCTAATATTGTTTTTTGGCTGCTGGCCATGATATTTTCACTGTATGAATGATAAGTCATTCTTTGGCAATTACTCATACATATAGGTGAAGGGAAAAAAACCCACAACTTTAGGGTGTTTTACTTTCATCCATAAAACAGATGTTTTATAGGAAGAAATTCTGAAAACTTCTTCAACAGATATATCCCCAACTGAAGTTATTGAATGGATTTGGTTGGTATTGTCAATCTTTAGTCAATCTTCCTAGGACAGCAATAAAGAAGACAGAGAGAGAAAGGGAGTGGGAGGTTGTTAATGAATACTGAGCTTCACTGAAGCTATTTGCAGACTTTTGTAGGGTGACAAATTTGTCTTCATTTTCACATTTACACATAATTTTTGTGATAAAACTATAAAATACGTTTTTTCAGAAATCTTTTTATAAATGCACAAGTTTTTTTATGGGAAAGACAATGAAGAACCTTAATTTACCAAGATACCTGATGAATTAGGGAAAGTCCCCAGGAAAACCATTCCTTCCAAAATGTGCCTCATAAGAGCTGTAAAAGTTATTGCAAGATTTTCTAATGTATCACTTGAAAATTAGTAGGTGATCAAGCAATTACATTGTCATAACATGTAGGCACAAGGGAGCAGCTATAATTGCATAGGAAAACCTAACTTTGGCATTTCTGGGCTGTAAGTTTGTCCATTCCACACCTTTTTTTATTTTCACTGAGTAAATAGAAGTTAGCTTTTATGAATGCACTAATAAAACACATTTTACGTAGAACTTCATCAACTTCCATTTCTTTTCATTTTTTTTCTTACACTGAAATAATTTGAATCTCTTCCTGTTTATAGTAATATGATGTAGTATAGCATCAGGCTATTTTCTCTACAGGTTATACAGACCTGGTGAATAATAACTAAATTACATTGTTTGAACAGTGCTTATATTATATTTGATCAGGGCTGTCAGTCTCACTGTGCCATGTACACTTTTCATCCCAAAGGTTTGCATGTTTAAGAAAAAAAAAAGGCTCATCAAGACTCACAGCTTTCACTTATTTCCTTGGATACCCATTGTGTTTTTATTACCGTCTGCACAGTTCAATTACTTGCAGTTTCCAACTTCAGGTAGACACATCAATGCTATATTTAATTTCTTTATAGATAGCTTGCAAGGTGTTTGGGTTTGATGTAGATGTGAGGAAAGCAGGACAGTCTTGACTTTAACTTCAGTGTTGGGTGTAGATAAAGTTTACATGTCGCCCTGGTTTTACAGGGCCCCATAAGTTGTAACACTGTAACTGTGGTTTCCCATGCTTTTTCTGTAAACATGGTCCTTGTTTTTCTTAACCAGCCGGGATTGTTTTGCACTTGTGGAATTGTTTTTCATTCCTTTCCCTGGGGTAGAAAAAGATGATTGTCCATGTCTTTGTCCTGTAAACCTTCAGGGGTGTTGACCCCATTCACCAATCCTTGATTGTCTTTAAAAACATATAAAAATAGGTAAATAAAGAAGGGCAGGGCTTTTGGTCGGTCCTGCCTGAAAATTCAACTGCTACTCTGAGACCCGCATGTTTCTTCTGTTGCCAGCTGTAAAACATTTACATAGATAATTTCTTCTTTCATGGAGTTTTTCTCCACTGTTTAACAGAAGAACCCAACAGATCTTACCACAATGTATGTAGTATGTATGATGTATGTATGATGTTTTCGCTTTCATTTCTTTTTTAATATTTAAATATTCTTCATATTTTCCCTATTATTGACAGCTTTCTTTGCACCCACAACTATCTGTAAGAGCTGTTATCATCATGAGTTGGCTGGGCTAGCTCACCTGTACCTTTGTATTTTATGAAGAGGCAAGCAAAATTATAAGTAAGATATCTTCCTCATAGCTTCTTTTTCCCAAAATTTTGTCTTTTTTTTTTTTTTTCTTAAGATGCTTTAAATGTTTAGATATTCTCTGTCCGCTACTTACTACAGACTATTGTGCTTGCTCATATTCTCGGTAGGTTCATTTATTATTATTCTTAACCTCTTGAAGTTTTATTAAGCGCAGTCTAAGGCTTTCTTTTCAGATATAGTTAGTTCTATTAGTGAATGTTTTGTGCTATTGATGGGGCTTTCAATCTTTCATTTGAAAACAAATGAAGAGACATTACTTTATAAGTTTATGGCTAAATGTTTCTTTAGAAAAACAGATAAAATCCTATTTTGACTTGCTGATCCAAGACACTCTGATAAATATTTCTGTTTGCTCTGCCTTCTGCTCTCAGATAGGTGCCCTCCCACAATATAATTTTGTTTCAGCATCCATTTGCATTCTCAGCACAAATAGTGTGTGGAGGGAGAGACACTTGTATCTAGTTTTCTTTTTCCCCCCTGTGTTTTCATAGAAATGGTCTGGTTGACTGGCCAGACTTTGTGTTATTCTCTGCCTGCTGTTAAGCCTAGTGATTACAGCAGTGTGGTTTGGCTCTGTGATTACAGCAGTGGGCTCTGTCTCTCTGTGAAGATGTCTCCTAACAAAGTCTGCCTTGGAAGATATAAATGAGCTACTCCTTTTTCTCTGTTTTTTTTTTGTTGTTGTTTGTTTGTTTTGTTTTGTTGGGTTTTTTTTGAGGCAACTACTCCTGTATATATTTTTCTCAGCAGCAGCAAGTGTTCTCATATCCTGAGTGAAGAACAGCATAGAGCTGACCAATGAAACACACTAAGAAGGTGTGATTGAATAAGGACTTAAATCAGGACTGTAGAGTAAGCATCTCCATGAAGTTCACCATGAAGTTCTCCTCAGCAGCTTTGGGGCTCTGCCTTCTTTGGGAGCTTTCTTATCTTTCAACTGGAAAATCAATTTCTTTTGTTTTATGACTTTCCATCAATTTTGCACTTCTTTCTCCTTAAAGGTCCAACTGCCCCACCACATTATCATTCCAGCCTGGTGGCTGGGGCAGTATCCTTGCAACTGGCAACCAAAGGTCCAAAACCACTCAGATTAAGAGATTACACATACTGTTAAGTAGATTACCAGGAGAAAACTGAGTAGTTCCAACACAACTGTCTGCACAGGATATAAAAAGCAGTTTCCACTGTATCCTCTTTGGTCTCTGATGTAAAATGAGCTCAATCTTACCTGTTAGTGACAGATGCAGTCATCAGTCACCACCTCGTATATTCGACTCAATTAGGTGTTTAGCTGGTGGTATCTTGTCGACCTCTTGGTATCTTGGTGGTATTGTCGACTTCTATAAGCTTCAATATGAAGTTTAGATGTGCAGCAGCTGAAGCTGAAATGTCGATCTCAGAACCAGAGAATGGTCCCTGCTTCATTTATTAAGGGTGTATAAAATAGATACAGCTGCCATACAGTATCCTGTAGAGAGTACAAATAACCTCTGTTCCTTAACATGAAAGAAGTGCAGTTGAAAATATTACTCAGTCTCACAATATAGAAACTTGACAAATTTAGAAGCCCCAGATAATTATTATCCCAGATAATAGAAATATTGCAGCTTTTAAAAAAATTTCCTTTGAAAATAATTTTCATGATATGATTTTACAACATGAAATCAGTATTTCTATCTTTTTTTTTAATCCTTTGGACTGGTCCTCTGCTTTCTAACTGTCCCATCCTTACACTGTATAATAAATTTAATTTTTACTGTCACTGGTGTGGATACTCTACCCCGAGAGGTAGAGCACTACCTTTCACTCTGTAATAGGTCAAGGTCTATTTATCAAGGTTACTTAAGGGACAAAATTTCTATTTGTTCTTCTCATACTACACACTGAGTTCCTGGTTTAGTAGATTCTCAGTACCTGTTCTGCTTTTCACTTTTTCTTGAAGATTTCTTTGTTTATGAATTATTTAATAGAAAGTAAAATAATTCCCAAACTCATACTGGCTCCTTATAAACAGGTTTCTTTGAAAGCATTCAATTTAGGTTCTCCACTGAACTTATTTACCCTCAAATTAATGTATCCCCCTTGTACTTTTCTTTTCCTAGATCTTCTTCTCAAGGCAATGCACACTTTTGCATTCTGGATGCGTTTATACTGATTTTTTTATTCCTGGAGAGGTCTGGAATAGGCCAACAATTCCATTTCCACTGAAATGTTTTTAGCATTTTCAGAAAAGTGGGTACTTTCAAAGAGGCTGACTGGGTTGCAATTGCAAATGGATATAATTAATTTTAATAATGAAGAATATCTAGAATGTGTTCCAATTTCTACAGACTGAACTCACATAATGTCTGCTGTTGAGTTCAATCTGTAGTTTGATACCACATTGTGCTATTGTGTAATACTTAGATACAAAAGATTTGATGGATAGCTCTTTCTGTTCATATTGCAGTAGGCTTCTTATTTATCTCCACAAATAAGGCACTCCTGTGCAACTCACTAAGTTTCTACCATGTAAAAAAAGAAGGAATGCTGTTCATATTATTGTAGCTAAGCTTCTCAGGAATGTATTCTGTCTTGGCAAATTTGGATTCCTGACAATAAGGTGCCTTTATTACTGAGCAAAATGGGTTGCTCATAAAGTTGTCACGCCTTTTACTAGTTTATTAGGGAAGAATTACATTTCTCATACCTGGGATACAGACGCACAAGAAAATGGAATCTTTGTAAATACTGCATCCCACAGAGATGGTTACCACAAGGTGAGTAATTACTTGCCTTTCCAAGCATTACTAGGCATATCTAAATAGATAGTATTCTCTGCATAGCTATCAGAAACAAATTTAAGGAGAGATTTTCAAGTATTGCCTATGCTTGAGACACTTATTTGTGATAGTGCTTTAGATGATTTACTTGTCTAGGCACAACCCAACTGAGGAAAGAACTTAAAGAAAAACGTAAAAATCCATCATATGTAATAATTTTCATCAGAATATGAAGAGGTCTTCATTGCCATCAAAGCACTAAAAAATCTTCCTAGAATAAAAATAACTGTATTCATTTTCAACTTCTGTTTGGCTTGTACATATTTATTCTTGTGATTTCTTTTTTCAGATCTATGACTCTAGTTTATCACATAATCCAAATGTTAATGTGATTTGCACAAATTTGTCTCATTTTGTGGCTTTTATA
The DNA here is from genome assembly GCA_013400955.1 of Drymodes brunneopygia. NCBI lineage: Eukaryota > Metazoa > Chordata > Aves > Passeriformes > Petroicidae > Drymodes > Drymodes brunneopygia. Next base: position 618,724 of record VZTZ01047394.1, on the reverse strand, counting down.
CACATTGCAAGTTTCACATGCTTTACTAATGTCTGTTGTTTTTACAAAAAGAATCCTTTTATAAGCATGATTCTCAACCACTCAAACTGTTCATATGGCAACATTGTATTTTACTATTCACCCTTTTTTTCCCCCCTTGTCTTCAGTGTTCATAGTGTCTGATTACAATTTTTGTTCTTTGACCAGATTTTAGGATAGCCAGGAAAATATGATTATTTTCATTTGTTTGAATAAATTAGATGCAATAGAAGCCCAATTTAAACTACAATTTCTTAGTACTTCAAGATAGCTAATACCAGTTTTTAAACACATATTTTTAGTCAAACTGTAAAACAAATGATGCACTGATACAATGAGACAATTAGTCCTATGGGAAAAGAGGATTTCTTATCATATTTCTGGTGCCTGCCATGGGAATGCCACCCTTAATGAATCCAGAAGAAAACAGAAGAGGAAAGACTTGTTTATGTGACTGAGAATTCCTGCTAGATTATCACTGTTCTTTTCTTATATTAAAATTGAAGGTATAGAGGAAAATTAAAATATATGAACACATGTTTTTAGATTTTATGTTGGAAATTGTGTAATAAAGCATCGGTACAGCCTCATCCTAATGGAAACTGAGTGGTTGTGCTGTGCAACTTGTCACCTAAATATTCTTATCTATCGCTAGTAGTGATGATGCAACTCTTTGTAATATAAAAGGCTACACATGTGTTGGGTTAATACAAACCTTGGAAGGTTTTCTTCTTCTCTAATCCATCTTTAAAAAGCGAATAAAGTCTCATAAAAATGTCAAAAGAGCATCATGCTACTCTTACCCCTCCCCAACCTTTACCTCTCTTCCATTAAAAGCTAGATTCTTAATTTGTTAAAGTTTTCCTTTCAATGGGTTGCCACTGAAATCAAGGTCATAACATGTATTGCTGTAGAGTAGAAGCTGGACCAAGGGATTTTCTACAGTTTTCTATGAATCTAATTCAGTGTTAAAGTATCTTGAGGTGTTTGCAGTGTAAATATTAAACATTGATCACCTGCTGATATAATTTATGAGCATACACATATTCCAAGACAGTGCTTGAACTTAGGCAGCAGACTGACACAAAAAAAAAAAAAAAAGTGGGATTGAGAAGTCATTAACATTTCTGTGAGTGACACTAGAGTGGAAATTCTCAGACCAGATCATTTATGACAGGAAGAGAATTCCATTATCAACAGCTGCAGCACAAGGAGCAATAGCAAATTTCACCTCTTCCCTTTGCAAACTCCAGAAATATATCTTTCTTCTTTTTCCATGTTGACACTATCGTGATAATTTTTAACAAAGTGGAAAATCTGTGGGTGACACTGGCTGATTTCTTTTCATCTGGTACTATACTAAATAAGTAATGAATGCATTTATTTAGTGAATCATTAAGCTGCTTCAGCACATCTAGCAGAGTGTAAATGTTTCAGTGACAAAACCAGCAAGCTAGGAATTGCTTAAAAAGAAAACTCAACATACTTGAAATATTTATTCATGGACGAAGACTTTTTTAAAAAGTACTTGTTCTTTATTCCACCAAGAATAAATATTAATTTCATCCAAAAAAATTCTCCATAATATTAGATTTAGAAAAAAAAGATTGCAGAAATGAATGATGAATTTCCCACAAAGTGAAAATGGAAAAACAAGAAAATTAGTTAAGCCAAAATTCTCATCCAAAAGATACGAATCTTCAAGTATTATCCCATAATTATGTATGTGAAGTATACCTGGGAAGGCTTAAATCTTTGGTTCTAACTACCTAAACCTGTATTTGAAAATTACTTATTGCTAGCTATAATAAACTTCTCACAAGTTTATTATCTATACATAAGTTGAAAAAAAAATCAGAAAATATTAGTGATATGTCATTTTTTTCTTAATAGACCTTCAAATATTTTACACATAAAAACTTCCAGGGTTACTTTATGTACAGAAAAGAGATAGGATCTGTCTGATCAGACGTTGGATGTCTAAATCTTATTAAGTCTGAGACACATTTATTTGGCTCTCGATGCTGCCTGAAATAGGTCCTAGCTTTACTGTATGTTTTACCTTCCACACTGTACACTAGGACATCTGTTTGTGGGCCACTTATGGCTGTTTTTAAGCTGAAACTGATGTTGAAATCAACATTCACTAAATGATGAATTGTCTCAAAGGCAGTTACCATCATGCTGTTTATATAGTCAGCATGAACACCCAGAAGACTATTCGTTGTTTCTGGGTTAGAGTTATGGCTTGTTTATTGCAGGTGGCTGTACCATGAGTTGTGAAACTGTCCAAGGGTGCTGGCGTTCTGCTTCACCTCTCAGCTTAGTCCGAGTGAGAGGTGAATATTTCTGGCTGTTCTTAGCTGCACTTTCCTTTCTTTTTATTCTACATTCCTGATCCTGTGATGAGATTGTTCAAATTGTAATGACTACATTTTTATACAGTTAAACTTTAGATGCCTGAGCAAAGTTAGATCACTCTCAGTATAAGTTTCTGAGAACACCTGCCTAAGAACCCCATCTCTATTGCATAGTTAGATGTCTTCTTATGATGATGTGTGAGTGATACAAGAAGTTGCCTCCCTTCAATTTCCAGTTACTATGTGCACAGTTGGGAAATATTAATAGCTGGGGCCTTAGTTTGTGCTTGTGTCTTTGTGCCTAGGGTCAGAGTTTAAGGAGGAGAGGAAATAACAGTAGTGGAAAAGAATTGATCCTTAGACATCTTGACCCATCAAAATCTGTGGGAGAAAACAGGACACCTTCAAGGATGCAGAGGGTGGTCATAGAGATTGGAGCAGGGAGGCTCCTGATAACTGAAGAAAAGCAAATGTACTGTATTCAAAAGTAGAAAGAAGTACAATACAGCAAACTTCAGTCTATTCCCTAAGAAAATCATTAAACAAGTCTGCTTGAAAGCCACTTCTGGGTGCACAGAGAAAAATGAAGTAATTCATAACAGTCAGCATGGATTTGCTGTGGACAAATCCCTGAACAACTTGCTCTGAATTCACTGTTGACTCTGTTTTGAACAGAAGGTCGGACTTAAGACCTCCCAGGATCACTGCCAGTGTGAAAGATTCTTTGTCTCAATGACAGGGACTGGATTTCAGCTAAGGAGGGTGCTAAATGGGAATAGTAACTTTCAGCTGAGGAATTACAATTCTTTACAGTGTCTGATTCTATCTGCATGAAGTATTTTAAAAATTCAGGAGACTTACATATACAGTAATTTTGCCTTAGTTTGATATTTACAAAGTTTTAAGTAATGTAAATTTAGTGAGTGGTTGCAAATAAATACTTTGTTACATTCACACCTTAGGAAGAGAATCCAGTGCAGAATTACCCTTTATGTTGACTAACTTCTGTGTACTTTTATTTGACTGTTTTAAAGCTACTCCAAGGAAGTTTACAAAATTTCCACTTTGAAACTAAATTACATGCAGAACAACTAAGAATAAGGCAAAGGTCAAAAACTTTGAAAGATGATGTTACAACTGTGTGGTAGCTTTTGTTGACAACAATTATTCTGTAGTTGCTGTGCTTACCCTCTGCCATTTTATATTTTTTCCCCTGTAGATTCCTTTTCATAAGAAAAATAATAGATCAGTAAATATACTGAACAGCTATTTATGCAATAAGAATTTTTATAATTTCCAAGTTCTAGTTTGTAGCTTGTTTGCAATTTACTGAACTGGTGAAAATTAAATTTTATGACAAACAGAAGTCATCTCAAGCACTTGCCTATGCCTATATGTCCAAATACCGTCTAGATAAGCAGTTAAATTTGTATTTGTGAGTAAAAATCGTTAAAGTCACCTAACTTCACATGTCTGGGAACTGAACCTCTGAAACCTGGCTATTCACCATCTTTTCTGTTCATAATCGAGTGAGAAAAATAAGCATTTGTTGAGTGTGGAATATGCAAACTTATTTCACAGAGTCACAGAATGTCTGAGTTTGGAAGAGACCTCTGAAAACAATATGGTCCAACCCCTCTGCTCAAGCCAGGTCACTTAGAGTTGGTTTCCCAGGATCATGTTCGAATGGCTTTTGAATATCTCCAAGAAGGAAGACTCCAAAACCTCCTTGGACAACCTGTGCCAGTGTTCCATCACTCTCACAGGGAAAAACTATTTCCTCATATTCAGAGGAAATCTCTTGTGTTTGTTTTTGCCCATTGCCTCTGATGCTGTCACTGGGCAACACCAAATAGGATCTGGTTCCATTTTTTTTTTACTCCATCCTTCCATGCATTTATATACATTAATAAAATTTCCCCCTGAGCCTTTTATTCTCCTGGTTGAACAGTCATAGCTATCTCAGTCTTTCCTCATTTCAGCCTATTCAGTCCCTTAGTTTTTCTTGCGGTTCTTTGCTGGAGTCTCTCCAGAATGTTCATATCTCTGTCATACTCAGGAGCCCAGAATTAGACACAGCACTCCAGGTGTGGCCTCGCCAGTGCTGAGGAGCAGGAAAGGATCACTTCCCTCAGCTTTCTGGCAACACTGCTTCTATTGCAGCCCAGGATACCATTCCCATTTGCCACAAGAGCATATTGCTAGTTCGTGTCCAGCTTGCTGTCCACCTGGATCCCTGGGACCTTTAATGCAATGTTACTTTTCAGCCAGGTGACCACCAGCTTGTACTGGTGCCTAGGACTGTTCCTCCCGGGATTTCTGCAGGGCTTTGCACTTCTCATTGATGAGCAACATGAGGTCCCTGTCAGCCCATTTCTCCAGCTTTTTGGTGTGTCTCTGGATGGCAGCACAAGCCTCTGGTGCGTCAGAAATTTATCCCAACTCCATGTCATGCAGTCTCACTGAAGGTACACTGTGTCACATTGTCCAGGCCTTTAATTGTCAAGGATGTTTAGACGTCTCAGGATGAGTTGATCTGTTCACTGAAGATGCCTATTTCTGTTCATTAGCTATGGAGAACATCTGCTCTTACTAACTCTGACTTAGGCATCTAAATTAGTTTGCTTGGTTGCTAAAACTAGAACAGATTACTCTGACCTGAAGCAGACAGCCTGGATTTTAGAGAAGTAAAGCATTCTGACCTCTCCATGGCTGCACACATTCAACAACTCTGAATTGTCAGGTTAAGAGGACTATGACATCATGACATTGTTTCCTATAGCACCATCACATATTTCTTAATACCATTTAAAATTACTCACAATGGAAACTGCACCACCCTTTTTAATGATCTATTCATCATGTATTTGCTCACACTGTTTGATTTATTTGTTCTTACTGTTCAGTCATGTTCATTTGATATAGCTTTCCTCTTTCATCAGGCCAGAACCTTGTGGAGCAACTTCGGCTACTTCAGCTATATTCTATATTTACACTTCTCTGTATTTTCTGAGTGTGGTTACATTTTCACTTCTTCACTATTTCCAGAAAAATATTACATTTCAAAAAAATTCTGTCATCCTTTTTTTTTTGTACATGACATCTGTATTCAATGGCAAGAATTACTACTAATCCCAAATTAAAGTTTCCTGGTCTTGTACCCTTCCAGAGCGTAGCAAAAACAAAACTGTAGGTAACAAGAGAGATGCAGTTGAGAAAAAAAACCCCTACAGTATTTGACTCTTAGTTTTTGCAGGTAATATAGGGAATTGAAAGAATAGTTAAAGGAGGACATCTAATTCTCTGATTTCAATTCTCCATTGCAGGCTTTGCTAACTGTTCTCACTAATACCTTTAGAGCCAGAAAACTGCCGTGTGCCTCCACCAGTAAACGTTTAAGATTCTATCAAGGATTCTTTCCACCTAATGTTAGACTTAACTGAATTATCTAGGCCAGAAGCCAAGTGTTTGCACATCCCTTTATAATCCACACAGAGTGAAATGCTTACTGTAGTTCTGGGTCACCCTCTGCAAATACCTCTCTTTGTCGAATGCAGAGGCATTTTAGTGCTTATACACCACCATGCACTTGGAACTTCAGCTAAAAATCCAAAAATAGGTGAGATGAATAAGGTCTTACTTCTGAAAAGAAATAGACTGGATCATAGAAATGCGGGAAGGAAAACCATGTTAGCGCTTTTGGCATTAGTTTCCCAAAAGAAAAAGAGAGAGGTTAATTTTTTTTTTTGGGGGGGGGGTTAAGAAATAAGATAAATTAAAGATGTTGTACATATTATATAATTTTTTGTACTATTGTGGATAGTTAAACACTCTCTAACATACTTTTTAGGCTCCACCTATACAATCTCTCTATGATTCCTTATAATGGAATGGAAATAAAAGTCAAAATATAAGTTATATGGATAGTGGACTTACTGAGAGGTTGCTAATAGAAATTACAGATCCTAATTCTCAAAATGTTAATTTGAATGTTTCGTTGATTAAACTAACTTTAAAGGCATGACAGATGATCTTCTAGTCATCATCCATTCTACCATCTTCAATATTTTGTCATACAGAAGGGCAGGGTGCACCTAATTCACATCAACTTGTAACATGCTCACCCATGACAATTTGTGTGTGTTCTTTTCGCTGATTGATCTTGGTTAGTCTGCTACTTGGTTTAAGAAGAAATGGAGTGGATCAGGTAGGATACTTGAAAGGGAGATTACGCATTTAATGAAGAGCAACTGAGCATCCTCAGGAAGCAAAGGCTGGAGACTGCTGAGTGCTGCAAGGAGAAGTAGGAAAGAAAGAGTTACAGGAAGGAGATACACACCATAAGTTCAGCAAGAAAGAGTGATGTGAAGAACAGAACAACAGTTGCACCTCTTGCCTCACAGCCCCAGTAACGTGGTATTAAAGCTCACTACTTGAATCCAGGGGTTCCAGTGTCAGTTGTTCACAATCTTTATTTGCTTTGCCATGCCTATGAAGCTCTGCCTTTTTAATAAACATGTTTCTTGTGAGACCAAAAGAGTTAATCTAGCAAGGCAGTCTTTTTAAGAACATTTGCCTTTTTACTTTTCTGAATCATAGTTGAGATATAGTTGAAGATAAATGCAAATATGTAAAATTTATTCACCTGTCATTTGGGAATTACAGTTTATGGTAATACATCAAAAAAGTTAAGCTTGCCCACTCTTTATTTGCACTATACTACTGCCAAAGAGGATGTAGGTGCTTAGAATGACAGATTAGTCAGGAATAGTCTTTGGTTACTTGTTCCTGATAATCAAGAAAAACTTGTTTCTGTGAAAGCAGAATGCTAAACCTGAAGAACAATTGTAAGAAAAAAAAATCTTTCATTTTCTTACTTTATTGGCACACATCACAAATTCTGTCAAATGTTCAAACCCAATGAACTGAAACATGCCGTATATGGGGTTACCTTTGTTGGTAAGTCACCAGCAGGGAATATCCTTGAACAGCCCAGCAATCCCTGAGGATTTCAGAAAGACAGAGCTTCTTCATCTACCATTATCCACTGAAGGACCAGCAATGCTGAGAAAGGCTGGCAAACAATGCCCGTTATGTCCATTACAGGGTAGGGGTCATCTGTACGTGGCAAGGTGGCCTTTGGGAGAGCTCAGAAGTGGTGTTTATCTGGCAAGAGAAGAGCTGTCTAAGGTGTCATCTCCATGCCAAGAATTGTTAGACCTGAAGGAGGCTGACTGCAGGGTCTTCTTCTTTAGGAATGTGGCAGCAGAGGTACCAGCACAACAAACAGGAGTATTAAAAAACCCAATTCAAAATAATAAAAAAAATAAAATTAATCCTGAAATATTTATTATTCTGTGAGACTTCATCTGTGCTTAAAGCAGAATTAATAATTCAGGGATGTTTTAGTTACTGCTGAGAAGGGTTTACACAGCATCAAGGCATTTTCTCCTTCTCACCCTATCCTGACAAAGAGTGGGCTGGGGGAGCAAGAGGAATTGGGAGGGGACACAGCTGATCCCAGCTGACCAAAGGGATAATCCAGACCATGTGGTGTCTTCTTTAACGCCAAAAACTGGGACAAGAAGCAGGAAGGGGGACATTTAAACTTATGATGTTTATCTACCCAAGTCACTGTCAAGTGTGATGGGGCCCTGCTCTCCTGGAGATGGCTGAACACCTGCCTGCCCATGGGATGTGGCTGAATTCCTTGTTTTGCTTAGTTTGGGAAGCTTTTGCTTTTCCTGTTAAACTGTTTCTATCTCTCACTTTTACCCTTCCAATTCTCTCCCCCACCCCACTGTGAGGAAAGGAGTCAGTACCTGTGTCGTCCATAATTGCTGGCTGAGGTTACACCATGAAAAATGTTTAAGAAAGCAAGAGGTTTTCAATTACAGCAGAACTCCTAAACCTTGCCAACTTTCTTGCTTTAACATATCATGTTGCAAAATGTACACACATGGAAGACAGTGCAGGGCAATGCTTGGATCTGGATGTAATAAGAGGTCAAGGTATTTAGAACTGGATTTCAGCTTAACCTATTTAGGTTCAACTCAATTCATATCCTTGGTCTCCATGCACTGTTATTCTATAGATGATATAAAATATATTAAATTTTATTGATTAGTGCACTGAATTATAAAAAAGAGGATAAATAATGCTACTGCTTCATTTTGTGTTTATTTGGTATTGAATTAGAAAGACTCAGTACTGTTTTCATTTGGTACACTTAATGTGTTTGTGTTTTAATGTTATCAATGACACCAATTAGGGATACATCCTGTCATAATAGGCACTGTGCAAACATTACTTCCTAGAATAAATAGTTTTTATTTGCGAGAGAAAATTCTAGTATTCTTTACAGTTGCAGTCTCAAACATAAAGAGCAGATCTTACGCACACTGGGAGTTTTGTGTGACATGAGAACTGAATTTGCCTTTCAAGATTTGGAAATATAAAATAAACCTGGAGCTGTCTGGGCTTCATTTGAAGCAAAAAACCCCAACCAACCAAACAAAAAACCTTTCTGAAATGTAAAGCACCTTTTTAACTATAAAACACTGGTATATTTTTTTTGTAGATGAACAGGTACAGAGGTCTTACCCACTCCCTTTAGATTTTCTTGCATGTAAAACTGGTGTTTGGCTTGTTTACTGGCTATCAAGACAATACAGGCAAGTAATTTTCAATTTATACCATGTTACCTTTAATTCCTAAACATCCTGCAAATGTTGATACCACCATCCATTTATATGACTGTTCATTTTCCAGGTGAAATTTTAGAATACTGGAGGTAATATCCCTGCTTTAATTTGATCCTTGCAGCTTGCTATGTACAAGATTACTTTTGTTTATATCCCTCATGAATTCTCATGCATTATATGTAGAAAGAGCCTGTGAAATTTCCTCTTAGAGTTCATTCACTGTCTCAGAGCCTAAAGTCAGACATCGACCTGTGTAGGAGAATAGAATAGAATAGAATAGAATAGAATAGAATAGAATAGAATAGAATAGAATAGAATAGAATAGAATAGAATAGAATAGAATAGAATAGAATAGAATAAATAGAGTATTCCAGTTGGAAGGTACCCGCAAGGATCATCCAGTCCAACTGCCTGACTACTCCAGGGCTGACCACAAGTTAAAGTGTGTTGTTAAAGGCATTGTCCAAATGTTTCCTAATCCCTGACAGTCTTGGAGCATCAACCCCCTCTCTAGGAAGCCTATTCCAGTGTCTGACTACCCTTTCAGTAAGCTAATGGTTTCTAATTTCAAATCTAACCCTGCCCAAAGCAGCCTTGAACCATTCCCATCTGTCCTGGCACTAAATACCAGAAAGAAGAGCTCATAAACTCCCTCTCCGCCTGCCCTCCTCAGGAAGCTGTAGAGAGAAACAAGGTTGCCCCTCGGATTCCATTTTCTTTTTTTTTTAGACAAGCCCAGAGTACTTTGCTGCTCTCCATAAGACATTCCTTCCATCCCTTTCACAAGCTTTGTTGCCCTCCCCTGGACACATTCAAGGACCTTCACATCCTTTTTAATTTGTGAGGATGAGAACTGCACTCAGTGCTTAAGGTGAGGCTGCACCAATGCTAAACACATCATGAAAATCAGCTCTTTTGCCTGGCTGGGGATGCTGTGTTTGACACACCCCAGGATGGGATTTGCTGTCCTGGATGCCAGGGCACACAGCTGACTTGCAATGAGCCTGCTACAAACCAGCACCCCCAGATCCCTGTCTGCAGGGCTGCTCTCCAGCCACTCCTCTGCCAGTTTAATTTTGTGACTGTTGTTTCATCCCATTGGCAAAATCCAGCATTTGGACTTGTTAAACTTCATGCCACGGATGGTTACTAAGTGCTCCACTCACTCTCTAGATCTCTCTGCAAGGCCTCTTGTTGCTTGAGAGACTCAGCAGCACTTCCCACTTTGTTAACACCAGCAAACTTGTTAATGGTGCATTCAACTCCAGTGTCCAATAAAGTATTGAACACAACCTCCCCCAGAGGAACACTGCTGGTGACCAGGCAGAGGTAGCCCCATTCACCAGAGCCCTTTGGGTCCTGCTCCTCAGCAAGTTCTTCACTCAGTGCACCATGTCCAGAAGGACACTATAAGGAACAGTATCAAAAACCTTACTAAAATCTGGAAAAAACATGTTCAGAATTCCCCTCATTCTACTATGTGGGTGACCTTATCTGAGGACATCAAATTAGTTAAACAGAATTTTTGCTTTGTGAGCCCATGTTCACCATGCCTGACAATAGTGTTTTTCTGTAAATACCTTTCAAGTAGCACCCAGTATGACATCCTGCATAATTTTTTCAACTTAGACTAACAGGTCTGTAGTTCCCTGGGTCTTCCCTCATGCTCTTCTTTTAACTTGGAATAATATGGGCCACTTTCCAGGGACTGAGAATTTCACTGAAGATTAAAATTTTTTTTACATTTATCCTTCAGATGCCCCAAATATGAACTTGGAAGAAAATCCTTAAAGGAGGGTAAGTTTCTCTAGGATACTCATTACAGTATTTATTCCTTCCTCATGGGAATGTCAGCGAAGATAGTAAATGCTGTGGGCTACATCAGAAACTAGCTACAATCCACTAAGAAAGTAACTGAAACTACAAAACTACAGAACGTTTTTCAGATACCCAGCAGTCATTGTTTCCAAACTTTGAATACCTACTCATTTGCTTTTTTAGAAGACCATAAGTATTAAGGTAAAAAACATTAGTTACCAGGAAAAAAATTATACATGTTTAATGCCAGAAAAATGTCTGAGGTGTTCTCTCATTTCTTTGTGAACATTGTCAGTGAATTAGACAATCACTTTAGATTATTTTAGGCTAAATTCTATGTATAACTTCTCTAGAAATCCCTGTACAACTCTTGTGCTCCTTGAATAGCTAGTCAGAGCAGTCTAAGCAAAAGAAAATCTGACCTCAGTCAGTACTTTCTGTGCAAAGCAATATGCTGGTGAATATAGCCATTGCACATTCCAGCACCTTCTTGCCTCTATTTCATAAACAGGTGTATTTAGAGAAGCTTCATTATTTCCTAATTATACTTACTTCCCCCGCTTTTTTCCTCATTAAAAACTGAGTAGTCAGCATCTCAGGAATATCATCATCACTAATTTTCTTCCTCTTCATTTTTTAATTAGACTCTTTTGCTCTAGTTCTTTTTTTTCCCTCTGCATACAAAAGTATTTCTTATTTTTATTTCCTCTGCCTAATGATATTTTTTGTTAATAATTATTTGTTCAGCATTAATGTCATGGTCAGGAATAATAAGGCTTAGTTTTTCTTGATTTTGTGCGTACAGAAATTAAGAGTCCAGTTAAAAGACAAAAGCAGAACCATTTTAGTCCAAACTTTCAGCAAAGCAAGTCTGCTTTAATCCTGAATACTCTTAGTAAGTTGTCTTTCATGAACCTCTTTGGTTTTTAAGAGACATTCAGGAAACAGTGAATCTAGAAATACTGAAGTTTCAAGACCCACTATTCAGATGATTCTGACAGGTTTACTAAATGTTGTGTCATGGCTGTGAGGGACGCAAAGCCCTTCTGTGCCTCTGTTACAGTAGCCAGAAAGATAACTGTCAGCAGATTTGCTCTGGGCAGGGTTCCCAAAGTACCCTAGGTATATTTTCCAGATCCAAACAAATTAAATCTGCATATGTGTGTCTGAAATGATTTTACATGCACAAATACAAAGAATGTCCCAAAGCTACATTATATGCATGCTGGTTGTTGTAAATAAGTAATAGAATTACTGTCATATAATTTTGGTATAGTACAGTGTGCATGGTACTGTAATCTTCATAAGCCTCTGTCACTATGAGGAACTCAGAATAACAGATACCCTACAAAATACAAATCATCCAATTCCTATTCCTTAAAAATCATATGCATTCAGGTAAGCACAAAGCTGCAAATATTTCTCACATATGACTTCTACAAAATGTTTTAGATAGAAATGTACTTCACGTGCCCCTTGATCATTTTATTCATTTTAATTGAGCAATTTTTGCAATTTTTGGCATTTTTTTCCTATCCTTCCTCTTGGTTTCCTCTTGCATTTTGCTAAATAGGTTTTCTGCTGATCTCAAGGTTATTTCCTACACTAGTTCTCTTTCTGTTCACATGCCTTTGGAATATTTCTTTGTTCTTCTCCATTGTCTCCTGCTGCTGTCTAGCCATTTCCACAGTCTAAGGTGCATGAAAATGGAGTAATTCCATTTTCCTACAAATGATACTTTGCATATCTCACTGTATCTCTGAAATATTCTCCAAACTCCTTCCTCTGCATGCAGTTATGCAGGTCTCCTCCAAACCATTCATGCTCTTTAAAGTGAAATGTTTCTCTGTAGCACTATGCCGCTCCCTTCAAAGATCCTTTCTTCTGTGCTGGCCATCCCAGCAGATCATGTATTTACTCCCATTCATTGTCATTCATTGTCATTAGTAATGTAATGTTCCCTCATTGGTTTGTGCTTTTCCCATGTCTCCCAAGTGCCTTCTAAAGAGGAAATGGGTATGTGCTTTAAAGGTCATGCAAAGTTCAGTTTTGGTATCATCAATAGCAAGCCTGCTTTCCTGTCCAAAATATCCAACGAGGAGTCTTTTTCACTTTCACTCTCATTGTTCTGGACACTGGCTCTTTACTGCTTCTCTTTATCACTGTATTCAGGACTGAAGCTAAATGTGTTTCACTTGGGCTCCTCCTTCTGAAGACATATAGCTCTTTTTGTTTCTCCCATACTCATTTCTTGCATCAACAGCTAATCTTAAAAGCCTTCTAGGGAAAAGGAGAAAGACTGCAACAGGCAACAGCATTTTTCAACCTTAGATTTATTTTCTAATCTTCCAAATCACATGCATTTCACATCTCTAGCAGCCCTGCTGGAATGTTAGACATTCATCAGGGCTGCTGACATTACTCAATAGTCCTTCCTTTCCTTTAGCATCCTCTTTTCATCCAGTCATGTGTTTTTTCCTGTTTTCTCTTTCACTGATCTTACAGTGAGCAACCATGGGGAAGTGACACACAGACGAACAGCAATGATAAAGAAAGAGAACATGAGTGCCTCCGGTAGCAGAGCTTTGCCTTTCAATCCTGCTATATAGGTATCTCAACTCTTAAAAACAAATGCACTACCCAACATCATACACTCACATGTACTCATGTGAGCACCTCACAGCAGCTGCAGGTGTCCTGTTGCAATTCTTGCCACTCTGGTATTGCTCAAGCCTGCCTGATGCACTGAGGCCTTGACTACAGGCTCATCCCTCTGTATTCCTCCCCTTTTTCAAAATAAAAGTTGAAATTGTGAGGGCCACAGTGGCATTTATTTTTCTGGAATGTGGACATTTAGTGTGCTTAAATCTCCACTCTTATCATTTGCCAGGCTAAGAGAGCATTTTTGAGGAAGAACAGAGATGAAACTGCAAAACTCAGCAATTCTACGCAACCTCCCTCTTTATTCATATTTTCTAATTTTCTTTCCTTCCCCAGGGCCACCAATATTTCACCCCATAGATTCTTGTAATGCCTCCTGTGAAAAGACATACTACAGAGACAGTAGTGTCCTCTGCCTCTGTTACTTATGTGGAAGATGAGTCACTGTACAAACATTATAAGATTAGCATCCTGTCCTCTTGCAGCCTACACTGTGAAAGTCAATATGGTGGCCATTATCCAGATTGTGTGAGTGGTGCCAAGAAAAAAACAATCAGTCTCCTGCCAGAGCTCTGTGTTGCAGTTTTATTGCACTGATCCTTTCTCCTGAATGTCATAAATATGACATGCTGCTTAAATAATTTTTCTAAAGAAAGTTCAGGATGAATAATATGGTGTTATGGTTCTGTACTAATGCACCTGTATTATTAAGGTTGGGGATTTTTTTATTTAAACAAATATGGATAAATAAAGAATCATCAGAAAATATTCGTTCATAATTCAAATTCAAATATACAACACTGAGAAACTGAGCACTGCATGTTTGTACACACTTTCCTGGTTTTTACCAAAGTGAATCTTCATTGACACAATTTTCCATGTCAGCAAATCTGAAAAAAACAGCCCTTGCCTAAGAATAAGTACCTCTTAGATGTTTGCTGGTTTGGTTTTGTTTTTTATTTTTAGAGTTAGAATAACACTTTATTGCTTATGACAATAATGTACTTCCTGATAAATTGATGGTATATTTTGTTACTAAAATCGGGCTGAACTTCAGGATGCTTTGATTAATGAAATACTGGAAAACCTTTCTCTGCTAAATTTTTTTTTTTTTGTAACAATTTTAAAACCTGGTATATAGAAGGAGGAAAGAAGATGCTATTTTAAGGAATGGCATAGAATTTTATATGATCATCCTTTTCTGAACATGAAGTAATTTTTTCACTAATTTTTCTTCATGAGAATATAGATATTTGATGCTCCCTCTTCTCCAAATATATTCATAAAGCTACACTGTTTTATTTCTTTTTTACTCAGAAATGAGAGAGAACAATTCAAAATCCAAGAAAGCTAGATTCTTGTTTCTTATGTTTCTAGGACTACATTTATTTTTATACAAATAATTCTTATTGGGTAAGAGTGAAATTATTTGCAAGAGATAATGCCTTTAGAAGCTGAAGTGTGACAGCATCTTATGGAACTGGATTTTTAAGACTTTGTCCAAACAGGTTGCTTTCACATCTAATATTTTACCTCAGAGAAAAGTCAGATCGTATGTACACAAATAATTTTCACCTCCTTTTGATAAGATGAACACCTTCAGCCTGCAAGTAAAGAGGATTTTCCTAGCTCTGAAAACTTTGAGTCATATTTCATGTTTCTAGGGTAATTTTTCTGTGGCTTTTTTTGATATAAATACAAGAACTAAATGTAGTATTCTGCTTTGGTAATGTTGTATAATGAGGGAAAATATAACCTCTCGACTCTTCTCAGATACTCCTCTGCATTTACATTGATGAGGGATGCTTGAATACCCTTCTGAGCTGCTTGTCCACTGTGACTCTCCCCTTTCTGAGCTGTTGCTTTTTGCTATACAGTCCTCATTCTACAGCTTTGTCAAACATGTTTTTCCTTAGCAGGGTTCTCTTTATTAAGTAATATGAGAATGGCTTTCCACCACTATTTACCAATCTTAATTGTAAAGAATAATTTGAAAGTTCTGCCTATGATATTTTCTGATATATTCACATTAATTTCTGAAAGCACATAATTTCACCTTACATTTAGTAATGTCTGCACAGGCTGAAGCCAATTCTGAGTTGTAGGACCTCAGTTTGATAGTTTAAGGAGTTAATCAACAATGTTGGCTTAAGACATTTTTACATCCTGCATGCGTGTACTTCCTAACCCTGTGCAGGAACATGCTGTTCTTTTCGTTGTGTCCATTGTATCAGTGAATTAATATGGGCTTAAGATTACTCAACCCACTTTTTAAACTCAGGACCATGACTAAAGCAGGTAGCAAGAACTTCTTAAGCTGACCTTCCTGCCAAAGCTTTTATTGTGGAATAGCCAATTCCTTTAATGTATGAATTACAGATATTTCATACTTAAATAAACAGCAGAAACCTAATGTGTAATGCATATTTAAATTATTTTCCAGCAAATGTGGATACATAACATAAAATGCATCCATGGATGGCTAATGTCAACCCTTTTAGTTTGAATGAAGTTCCAGAGAAATCCTTTATGCCTAAAAGTTTCATTCTATGTTGTGAGACATATTAGCAAATTAACTTGTGTAAATTGGACTGCCAATGCATTTTCAACCATGTGAATATGGAAAGGATTTTTATTAAACATAATACCTTTAATGGGTGCTAGAAAATATTTCCTCTTTCACTAAGCACAGGAAAATACATATTTAAAGGGTTAATACGTAAAAAGGAAGACCAAATAACAAAATTATGCATTACTGTAGTATTTCACATTCCCAATAATGTGTTAATTGTTTCCTAGTAACAAAGATAAAGAAAAAGATAAAGGTATTTGAAATGGGATAGAATGCTGTCTACTGTAAGTAGCAACTATTCAGCTTCTTAGAAAATCGAGACCATGAATGCCTACCTCATTTGTCTGCACTTGATTACTGAAGTATTACAAATAGAGTTGTCTCTTATTATATTTGCATCTTAAATATGATATATTCAAATGATCAGTGAAGTTAAACTGCAACAGATAGCCTCAATAAGTGGTATGGAAGTAACCTCTCTTCCTAAAACTATCACAAAAATTTTGGTAGAAGCTATTTTTAGATATTATATATATATATAAACTATAATACACATAAGGTATTATATCAAGTTTAAAGTGTTTTGCACTGCCTCAAATGCAACATGTAAGTGAATACTTAAGAGTTTTCTTTCATTTGAATACAAACTAGGGGCTTGCAAGAAACAATCTCATGGTGGGCTTTTATGTATATGACTTTGGTAAAGCTAGACTTTATTGAGATTAGAGATTCTGCTCTGTTTCCTCTGGCAGAATTGTGTTAATATTAACATTTTATGTTGCATAGCATCATAGTACTTAAATCTGAGAAAGAAAGATTTCCAGAAGTGAAATAAGGGCAAGAGGATATTTCTGCTTCTAGAGTTTAGAAAGTAATGTCCTTTCCTCCCACAAACTAAAGGTCTTACAGGCTATGGTCTCATTCCCTGGACACAGTTTACTACAAAATGCATCTGCATTTTCATCAATTTTGCCTTTGTGTCCATAGTAAACCAAGTGCAATAATTTCTTCATACTCCAAATTCACCCTAGCATGTCCTGCTATTTACACAGGCCCCTAGTTATAATGTCACAGATCATCCAATTATCCTTATCATTAACACTCTAGGGTCTATGTTGTGCAGAGCTTTGACATAGTGACCACACTAAAGGAAATTCCCAGTATTCAGGGCAGGATGTATTGTTATTTTCTCCCTTGAATATGCTTCTAATTTATTTATTCTGCTACTGCTTACAAATATATTTTGGCATATTGATTTATATTATCAATATATCTGTAAGGAAAGGGTAGAAACTTGTTATTTGGAAGTCTCAGAGATTCTCAACATTGGCACTGTATCAAAGGCCAGTCAGTTTGAAAATACATTTTTGTTCATGAAAAAATAGAGGATCAGCAAGATGATACAGACACACTAACATATGACTGATGAGGATAACTGAAACAGCAGAAAGCATTGTCAGCCAATGCTTTGCTTTCATGCTTTGTCTAGACTCAAAGTCCCATGCAGTAGACTCAAGCAGACTAATACTGACTGTATCTGAATGATAAAACCCCATGATATTATAATTGCATTTTTGTGATATCCATGAGAAGCATTTGCCAATGATGTGCCATATAAGGAAAGCTTGGAATCAGGCTTTTTTTAGCCAACTGTTTCATATCTGGCTATGTGACTGTGTAAAGAATGGCAGACTGTATTACCATGATAAACCTTGTGTAAACAGAAAACAAAAGACCTTTTAACACCAAGTTTTCAGAGAAAGGTGACACTGAAGGGAAAGTAATTATTTGTGGAGGAGTTTCATACAGTTGATGAAACCAAATGGCTTTTGCTCTGTGCTTATTTGCTATCTTGTTGCTCAGAAAGGTAAAATTTTCACATAAAATACTTTGATTACTCTAATGCAGAGGTTTTGTGGATGTTCTTTTTCGAATAAATGCAATACTTTTGTTTATATACACAGCATAGTCTAATCACAGACTGAGTTTTCCACCTCAAAAGTTTTCTATTTATTTTTCAGTGGTATAGTAAAACACTATCCTCCTGTGGTGGACTGTTTTGACATAGTAGGATGTATTCCATTTTCTTGTGCACACACTATTTTAATCCTAAGATTGCAGAAGACTGAATGCTTTCATTTTGTCCTGCATCTTGTTTTGAATCTCCAAATCAACATGTATACCGCAGTAGGCCAAGGATGGTCTCAAGCATCAAATGTGTCGAAAGGTCATGGTGGTTCTGGGGATTTTAGAAAACCGAGCAAGCAGTTCCAGTTGGTACACAGTATCTATAAATTTCTATAAGATAGTTGTACCACATTTTAGAATGTGTAGGCCAAGGCTAGACTGAAACACTTGTCAAGGCACCTTCTCCTTTGAACAGCACAGGGAAGAGAATAGTATGATTCTTACAGAGAAGGTAATGGAATAAACACAAAAAGGTGGACATTAATTTCACTGAATTTAGTCCCCCCTAAAGCCCCCCTTTATTGAAGTTAATAAAACACACCACACACACTTATGGGAAAGAGATGTGAAAAAGAGAGACAATTGAGCTCATTCTAAGAAAAATGTTAATGCAGGTAGAAGTTAAATGCCTTTTTCCAGTAAGACAGAGGGAGCTAAGGTGACTAGTTTAACTGACCATAAAAAGGAGAGAATAATCTGTTTATGATTATTTGCACAGTAGTTTTGACCTCCAGTGAAGAAAGGTCTATAGGTGTGAATTATTTATATCCTTCCTGATGGATCAGAGAAAATAATTTTGTTGTTTGGAGATATTCAAGTATATGGTGCAACTTAACAAGGGTTTATTTTCATACAGAAACAAAAAGGTTTCTGACTTGGCGGAGAATGCAAGCCACTACACAGCCCTCTTACCTGTGTATGAAGTTTAAGGGAGAAATACCCAAAGAAGATTTTTTGGGGGGTAAACTTGATATACTTGGGATTAGACTTCTCCTAGTGATCATCTGAAGAGAAATAAGGAATAACTTGAAAACATTTACTCTTTGTGTACAAAGTCTTGGAGCAACCTATTTGAAAAACCACACTCAAAAGTCTGTTTCAAGTTTTGCACGCAATCTAATGCATTAAAGTACTTGGAAAGGACTTTATAGCAGTATGGATATTCACACCATTCACAGTCCATGGATTGTGGCAACTTAGAGTTGAGTCATTCAATGGGTAGAAAAACATTCTAACAGAGGGTGGTACAAAACATTTTTCATAATCTGGAATGCTGGAAAAGTTGTTCTTTTCATCATTCCGTAGCTCATCCTGTTCTAGAAATATTTCATGTAAGGCAGATGGGCCTTGAAAGTTTTCAAATTATTTTGTTGGAAGAAAAGCATATAAAGAAGGGAGTGGAAGTTTCACTTTGACATCCACAGTGTTTATTTTTCTGTAATCAAACTGATGACCCTTTTTGCATATAAGATAACAATGAGGGCTATGTTGACAAGTATCCATTGGTATGTCCAAAAGGGGTTTGTAAAAGATAGGAGTTACAGGAGCATATATCACAGTTTTCTTCTGAAGTCTCCAAATATTAAAATCTTTTTGTGCATAAAGTGGAGAAGGTGTGGCAAAGCAATCCTACAGGTATTCTCACTCGGGAAAGTCCATTTTACGCATTTTCAGATCTGTGCATTCAAGTAATTCCTTTCTTAAGTCAAACAAGACTCCCAATTTCAATGTTTTTCCTGGAAGGGAAAGCAAGATGCCATGTTCCTTATGGTAGGAGTCAGACTCTGATTTTTTTTTCCCCTTTCCAGTCAGCTTTCATAATTGCTCCTTAAACCAGCCAGGCTTCACACTTGTGGTGCCTCTTCTCAGTGGGTGGCCCTTTTATTCCTTTTGAGTCCTGGTGGGGAGCCTACACAATCACAGCAGGCACTACATATATTTCTTCTTCTGAAGTGGTAGCAATATGGTCAAACTGTATATACGCTTTCCCACAATCTTTTTAATTTATGAGTTAAAATTATTTTAAATCTTTACAAAAAAATCTAAAACTGTATGTAGCATTAAAATTTCTCCTTACTTTATGCCTGTTAAAGAGGAGCACAGGTGTTGTAGCTATATCAAACCCTGAGTTTAAAAAAATCTCAGTCTTACAGCTTATAGAGTAACATTTGTGAACATTTGTTATTTTTATTTTTTCTCTAAGAATTTATGTCCAAATTTGTAGTCAAATCAAAGTATTTGAAATTCAACTTATCTACATTCAAATTTATCTACATTCTCTATTCGTTTCATAAGTGTATTCATGATAATTGATTAACACAAAAAAATACCCTCTTCTTGCTATATAACATTGACTGGACTGATACTTGGCCAAATGTACAATGAGAATTGAAATAAGAGTAGTACATGGGTCCTACTTGCTTCAGTCAACTTCTTATCACTGAAATGGCTAAAATGGTATGGATTAGTGGAGTGGCTTCAAAGCAGCTCAAGATGATGTGGAAATAGGAAACATGAAATAATTTATTATTACATTGATTGTGCATTGCATGTCCACCCACAAAAAATCATGCCACCAATGTCAATGTATACAGGTATTTGCACACACCTTGTACATGTTTGTATAAAACTTGTTCCTCCACTCATTTCTGGCTGTGGCTCTGAGTTGTTTTGACAACAGAAAGGAGAGTTGCAATGTCAACAACTTTCTTGGCACTGACAGCTCTTTGAACCACTAGAATGTCAATGACCCTTCTATACATAGTCACTTCTGTCAGTCAATTGGAAACCTGGTCTATAAAAGACACGTAAAATTTTTTCTTGGGAAGCCTGTATAGGCTTTCCAAAATTTAAGAAATATTGACTGAAAATAGCATCAGCTGCAGTATGTCGGGAGTTATGAATCCATACAATTTTAGGAACAAATTGTGATTGTAAGTGAATATAATCTCTCAAACTCATAGCTTAGATATTTTAATGAATTATTCTACTTTATAGAATGTCCTTAATTTCCAAGAAACAGTTAAATCAATATTGCATTCTTTCCCATGTAAAAATATCAGGCAAAATAGTGGTTTCAGAACATCTGAGCTGGATATATCTTTAATGCCTTTATGCCATCTTCTAAACTAGCTGCTATAAAATGAGTGTGCCTTCACTACTGATGCAGTCTAGATAGGTAATCAGTGCTTTTCCCTTGTTTGTCCAACTTAATAGTTCCATGGCTTTCCTTTCTGTCTCAAGAGGGTCTTTGAGATGTGGAAGAATATGCATGTGGCATGAAGGATATCAAAAATGCATCTTGTGTTTTGCCCTGAAGGTGACCAGCTCATCCTTGCATGGTCATCACAGTGGTGGGATCTGTCACTGGCAAGGCACAAGCAGGAGATGCACTCATGCAAAGAGTGGCTCTTTTTTCCCATGAGGATAATAGTGGGAAAAAAAGTCTCTGAGTTGGGATAACATCAATAATTTGTGTTTGACCTTGTTTATGTGTCCATTGGCGCAGATACCCAGGGATGCTCTTGTCAGCCTGTGTTTCTTAGGAGACAGTTTTCTGTACTGCACACCAGTAGCCACCTCTGTTTGAGACGTGATGGCTGCATTCCCCAGGATATTGTGCAGCTGAGCCCAGAGGATGCAAAGCTATGGACCCCATGTTGCTCAAATATTTTTCACATCAGTTTCTATGCTCTGCACAAATACTTTAAATATTTACATCTCTGTATGACAGCATCCCCCTATTACTTTGGCATTCCACAATCTTCTAAATATAAATTTTCTTCACTCTTTTTTCAAATTTTTTTCCAAGATCTATCCCTCAAACACTGAGGGAAAATTGGATTGTAGGGAAAGGAGAAAATTTGTAAAAAGTGAATATTGAATCTTAAATAAATCATAACAAGTTATGACTCAGGCTAAATTTTGACTTGGGCTCTACATAACGTAACTTGAGTTCAAGGCAGCTCTGCAGCCAGAATGTAAACTTACATTTCCCTGTTGTTAACATATGAAAGACATCAGTCATATTAGTTTGGCCTAGCACCAGCTGAGTGCTATGTTTAAAATAACCTAACTCATTCAATGTTTAGAGCTGGAACTTTATATTTTGTCTCCCTTTGCTGTGAGGCAAGAGGGAACTTTTTCCATGTTTTTATTCATCCCATTTATTCATAAGGTATTTCATGCCTGAGCAAAAGACTCTCAGTTAAGCTAATAAACACTCAGAGTACACAGATATTTGCAATATAAGAAAATAACATCTCGAAAACTCCATAATTTTTATCTTTAAAATGTACAGGATTTTTTTACAAAGCTGTTCATTGGTTCCATTGGCTCTCTTAAATCCTTAATTCCATTGGATTTCTTAAATCCTATTTGCTCAATTCATACCACTGAAGAAAGATTTTTGCAGTGGAGAGTAGAAAGTTTGGTGAATTTGGTACATCTATTGACAATATTCTTATTTATACATTGTGTCTTTGAGCAATAACAAAGATGAATATATATTATTTGCCTATATTTGCAGTTTGCATTTATATGAGTGATTAACTGCTTTAAAGCAGCTATTTTGTAGGCATGCATTTCCAGCATTAATCCAAATTTATGCCTTGTAGAAGACAGCAATTTTTTCTGAGTGCCCTGTGGGCATCTCATAGCATTGTCAGGGAAGAGATCAGATTCTTATAAATTCCTTTATGTACTAAATCCTCTAAGTCCTCTAGGACCTTCAAAAGGGTAGAAAGCTTATTGAGCACGAATTCCCCTTCAACGACAGAGACCACTGACTTCTTACAAATTAATAATTTCTGATGTTAGTTAGTACTGATTCTTCAGTGTAATATTTAAACCAGCTTTTCCCGGCTCTAAGGTGAGTGTATCACAACTTGTCAAAAGCAGCTGCAGCACCAGGGAATATGAATTACTCTCCTGTGCCCTGCCTCAGTGAAAAGTAATGGAGGGGAGGATAGCTCACAAGTGCTACATGAGAGACTGGCTGAATGTCCCTGGTAAATGAAATGGCAAGACCCATAGGACTGCACTGTGCTCTCAGTCTGGGGGGAGCAACGTCTGCCTAGTTTTCTGCTGGAGGACACCACCTACGTGATATTCTGGCAGACCTTATGTTGATTATGTAGCAGAATGGTTGGCCCAATATTTGAATGAAAACTTAGAGGGTGTTATGCAGATTGACCATCCACATTGTTGTAGATGGGCTGGGAAACACTTCAAGGTAAGTTACTCCTTTGTACAGAGGTAACATCACAGTACCCGGCTTCAAGGCTGTGGTGAATTTGGCTGTTGTGGAAAAAGCTGAAATCCCTTATCAGCCCTGGCTTCATTGACAGACTGTCACTCCCAGAAAGCACACAGAAGAAAGCACTGCTGTATCTGAAGGGTGGTCTTGAGCGACTGGGTTAGTTCACACACACTTGTAGGTAGCAACTGGTGAAGGTAAAAACAAGGTAATCCCTACACAGGTACTGGCCTGGCACAGTATTGTCTGCCTTGAAACACCCCTGGCTTCAGCCTTCATATGACAGGACAGGCACATCTCCTGCCTCCCTGCACTGTTCCCATGCTGTCCCTGATCAGCTACAAGGGCGTGTGCTGGTGAGACACATGTGCCTAGGACAGCCTGTGGACTAGGTATTAAAATCCAGTGTTGATCTGCTATTTGCATCATTCTTTCTTTAGAATTTAATAAATTACTACAACTTTTGTTTCTTTTTATGTGATTCTTGAATTCTTTCATTCTTAATTTTCATTAAAATAATAATTTTTTTTTTACGGAGGGAACAGATGATAAAAGGATGTTGGTCCAGCTAGGGGGAAGCACTGAGTGGGGTTTTTTTGAGACAGAAGGCACTCTCGTTGTAATATTGTTTCAGTTCGTCTTCTTTTAAATCAGGTGTCCAATTGCTTATTCTGTGTATATTGTTGGTAGCAATAACATTTCTAAGACAACCACTTATTGGGAGTGCCATTAAACAGCAATTCATTGAACAAACCACAGTTCTATTGGTGACTAGCATGACATAGCTGTGAGAGACAAAGCTATGAATTTAGAAATAAAACTTTCTGGTTTTCAAATACCTCATCTGAGCACCTTTGTTTTAGAGGAACTGATCTATGATACAAGCAAAAATGATGTATCAAATCAGATTATTTTTATTCACTTTATTAAAAAGACAAGCTAATCTAGAATTAAATATATACCTCATTGATTAAAGCTACCAATACTGTCAAAGATTAATTAATTATGGAATAATGCAAGGATTAAATCAAGGTAATGCTTGAAATTGAATCAATAAATCAATTGCATCAAATTATCAAGTCACCAAATTATTACAACTAGTTAAACTTAATCATGAAGTCAGCAGCAGAAGGAAGCATTTGGGTTTTTTTCTTTATTTCTGCCTTAGTAGCTGAAGGTGAAATTGTTTTCTTTCACTTGAGTCTTAAGTAGTGCTCCATCTTTAAAATGAACACTGATAAAATTTTATGATAGAAAATTAGCCAAGACAGGAAGTGAACTAGGTTTTACCAGTTTTACAGAAGTATAGAGACTAAAGTTACTCTTTTACCACTCACCACTACTAGCTAGAACTCATAGCTGATAAAGAAGTCATTTTTCCTCTTCGGCTCAATGTCCTCCATACATAAAAATAGAAAATTTAAGAAACTTAAAATTCATTGAATGCTTCAGAATACTGCTGTTTGGTTTCTTTGAGAAGACAGCCAGGAATGACAGATTTCACAACCTGAGCTTTTAGTGTTGTATAAATATTCTTTTCTGTCCATACATTTGCACTAGCATGCAAAAGACCTGACTATGTACAAAGACAGCAAAATAATACCTCTCCCAAAATAAAGCAGGCGATTACTTGATTTTCCTTGTCTCTCTACTTTATGTGAAAATATATTACTAATATGATTATTTATTACAACCAATCTTTCATGCAGTGGTAGACTAAATATAGCAAACTACTGTATCTTTCAGCCCTTCTTCCTTTGGAAAACTTGTCAAGATTAGAAAAGATTACCTCTCTACTATGTGGTCTTAACTATTATAGAAAACGTGTTCCATATTATCAAGGTATTTTCTGTCTTACTTTGGGATTAAGTAGAATATTTTTCAACTTTAGATATGGTCTGGCCCAAACCCCTAAGGGAGTAATCTTTGGCTTTATGACAATTTAAGTTCCACTCAAGAATTACCAGCAACCTACAAAATCCATTATCAGAACATTGTGATAACATATATGGGAACCATGACAGGGAAACTAGAACCAATCTTCAATCTGGTCTATGACCCATGGCTCCATTCTTGTAGGAATTACTGGTAATTGTCAACTTCTAGCTAAATATAATTCAATTGCTTAGTTACTTTCTTGCATCAAGCAATAAAATCATGGAACCTATTATGTGGCTTCATTCAAGGCAAAAATGAATGGATTGAGCCAATCTCATTTAATCTAACCACATAAAGCTATGTTTGTATCTCTGGATTGTGGTCTTCCATTTTCTGTAGAGAAAACTTTTCCATGCTGTGCTCAAATATGAACTTTTCTGACTTACTTAGCAATAAAACTCTGCCAAGATCCTGCCAATGTGCCAGTCCTAAGGTGAACTATGTAACAGAGTTTTCTGTTGTAAGGATGTAAATCAGCAGCAGATATGAAATGCTTACAAGTAAAATGTAACAATACAATGATAAAATTTTGTAGTAAAACACAACAATACAATGATAAAACTTTGTAGTAAAACACAACAATACAATGATAAAACTTTGTAGTAGCACACAGATTTCCTCAGTTCGCTACTGTCAGTTCAGGCCTCCAGGGCTTAATGGCTGCATAAACCTTGTAAACACAAAAGAGTCGTTAATTTGAATGAATTCAGGCATGAACTTAGGGGGTAGAATTGCATCTCCACAGGGTACTTATTCTTTTCTTTTTGTCTCTGAATCACCATGATGTGCACAGAATCAGATCAGCCCCTTACAATGCCCACCTCTACCAGCTAAACAGCACAGTGCTCAGTCTGTAGTGGTGTGCAGGTGGGGATGGACTGGGGGGTGCTGTGCAGTTGCTCCATTTCTGTTTCCAGAAGCTTGTGTCCTCTTCTGCCTGTATGCCCTGGGCATGGCCCACTGCCCAAGACCATTTAATTGCACGGGCTAGGATATGAATTGCCAACTGCCACGTTTGGCACATGAAAACAGCAATTCTGAGCTTACTGCAAAAGAACTGAAGCAGTATGTGATTGCTTTCAGAGATAATGTAGAAAGCTTGGATTATAATGTAGCTGATATTCTCTGCATACTGTGCAAATACAGAAACTAGATTTTCAAACATTTAATACTGACTTCTACGGAAAAAAATTCTAGATGTGCCCTCAGCACAAGGGGAAAATGATCAAGAAAAGAGTACCATATAAACACGTATTTCAGTTCTCATAGAAAACCATTCTCCTCATTACAGAATTAACAGTTTTCCAGGAAATCTTGCAGAAGTTTGTTCGGAGGGCTGCAAACAATTGTGGTTTACCCTGTTAGGTTGCAACTTGTCTGTGGTTTCCCTTGCAGTAGTGGCCTCTCTACTTGTGCTGTGAATGATTTTGGATAGGTCTAGGAAACCACAGAGGAATGAAAGTAACATGTCAACCCAAGAACACAGTGGCTTATTCTTATGCACAGACACACACAGGTGGCCAAATTCTAATACCAAGACACTTACTTTAAAAAAAGAAAGTGGTGAATTCTTTTCATCACATTAATGTGTGGAAGTGGCAATTAGACAAGAAAAATGAAGTGTGTAACATTTTTCAAAACAGTTACATAACTCTAAAGTTACCAAACTCTGCACTACTGTCTGGGGTTGCTGATCTTTAATGGAGTACATTCAATTTTATTGAAATATGTTTTTTTTCTGAGAAATTACTTCATCAACTTTCAAATTTCTGTGGTTCACTCATAGAAAACAGTTGACAACAAATATTGTCAGATTCTTACAC
The DNA here is from genome assembly GCA_013400955.1 of Drymodes brunneopygia. NCBI lineage: Eukaryota > Metazoa > Chordata > Aves > Passeriformes > Petroicidae > Drymodes > Drymodes brunneopygia. The sequence continues at coordinate 591,605 of VZTZ01047394.1, read as the reverse complement.
TAAGCTGAGTTATTCTAATGAGATTTCAAACATATTTCACAAAATAGAGCATAGTTAAATAAATATCATGCAAAAGATTTATGATATGGTTGCATCTAAACTACAGTGTGGATCTTCCTGCCTTAGAACAAGACACATTTTGAAGGGCACAGCAGCTTCTTCTTTTCCTATTCAATGGATTTCTTTACCAAACTGCCAATATTTCATTTATTTTTCTCTAAATGGATGAAGCTGCTGAGTGTTTTATCTCTTTTCCTCAACATGCTGTACTAACTTTTTATGTTGTCATTCTGAACACTAAATGAAATGCACTATATTTGCCAAATTTCTAATGGTGGCTTTCCTTTCATGGGGAATTGACATATGTTTATACTATTTTATTGGTGCTTAGAGAATATAGTCTGTTTGACTAAAAGTTCAAAAGCAAGCCACAAAACAGACTATACTTCAGTTAGAAAAAAAATCCCTGACTACTCAATTTTGAATTTGGGTAAGCATTGTGGAATTTGGGCTTTTTCCCTACATATCAACAAAGCTTTAATGGTTTGTTTCCACTTAGAGTGTAATGGTTCACTTCTATTTATCTTTGATAGTCATTTTTTTATCCTATGTGTATTTATTTTGTATTTGTTTTGTTTTTATAAAGTGCTTCCAATGAGGACATACTTTACAAAAAACACTTTTAATGCCTGCAATTACTTCAATCAGTGCTTAAAGAGTCTGTTTTAAAGCAAAATAGGCCCAAAATAAAATGGAAAAACAAAATTCAAATTTCTAAATCACGACACAGAAAAGAGAAAGTGATTACATTGCAGATGAAGTAGAAAGATGCCCAAGTGAAAAGGAATACTGTAAATGACTTTAATCACTAAGAGGCTTGGTGAGGAAGTTGTTTGTGAGTTTGGCTAAATACATATCCTATTTTTCACTGGCCTGGGGTTCTGCTTTGCACATGTGGGTATACAGAATGGAAAGAACCTGCTGCTGTTCTACAAGAAAGGATAACTGTGCCTTCACTGCCACAGGGTAGACCCAAGTCCCAATTAATTCATGCTAATTAAGTGGTTATTAATCATAATATTGGCTATAGTGTAGTTATTACTAGTGGTAACTTAATTGTATTAGGAAGAGGAGACATACACCCACACACACACATATCTGGCAATCTTTTAGGAAACCTTGCAGTGAGGATGTCAGGTATAACAAATGATTTGGGCCCTTTAGAAAAAGAAACCATGAACTTTCCTAGGAGCACTTGGATGCACCAAGCCACAAGGGCAGGTGGAGTTGAAGGCAATCAGAACTTGGACTGAATTTAAGCTGAAGAACACGTTGGACACTTGATCGTGGGTTTTGAAGAAAATAGAGGAGAAATACAATGTGGTCATTGCTGAGGTAGAATTCCTGCCCACATCTCCAGCATACTGCAGAACTGTACAGTCAGGCTTTCAGAGGATTTGGGTGCCACAACACAATCCAGTACTAACATTAAATGGCAGGGATTTTTGAGCTGTCATGGCTCTTTGGGTTCATGTTCCTTTTAAATTGCTATTTCTGTCAAAAACTTTTGCTATTTTGAAGTTGTTGCTTTAGTTCACTTGTGAACTGCAGTGTGAGTCTGGAGGATAAATCCTTGGAAAAGATGAATATATGCATAGATGGAAATATATATATATAAGGCAAATCCTTAAAATGCCACAAAGTGATTCTCTTGGTGTATAGGTACATGCCCATCTATAAACTTCTTGTTGCTTTTGTCAAAGAATCCCAGCTAATTCCAGCAAAGTTCTCAAAATTGTTTAATAAAGCAAAGCACCCTCCTACCCCTAACAGACTGAGATCATTCATCAGATGATGATTCCCTACAAAATATTTTCTTGCTTCATATTTTAACTCGCACTAAAGTGACCAGTGCAGTTGTAAATTCTGTGAAGGACTAAAAATTACTGAAATTAGAAAAACTATTAAAATACTGAAAATCAAACTTCGTGTTCTCAGGCTGCTGCTCCTGCTAGAAAAATCACATCACCAAAAATTTGTGATTTGAGGTACATACCTTGGCACACCGCTATTTGCTCATCTACAATGTAATGAGGTTGTTTACTGTGAACAGGAAGAGAAAAACATTGTATCTAGGAAGATCAGTAGTGCGAGTATGGGAAGTATAACAACTAACTTCTTAATCCAGCAAATCTTCACAAGAAGGATTCCAGTGACATTGTAAAACAAGACAGAGAGCCTCACAGAGCCATTTGTCTGCCAGTTCTTTGGGGATTAAAAAAATGAGAGGAAAATGAAACAAATGAAGACATTTTTACTGGATGACTTGCACCATATATGGTGCATGTTTTATTATCAGCAGCGTAGCTGAGGAATTCCTATTTTTCTGATAAAAGGAGCAACACTAAATGATTTTGTTACAGATTTCCAGAGTTGCATTGCTAAATCAATTGTGAGAATTCAACCCTGACAGAAGCATGTTCAGCCTCATAATAGAGCTAAAGGACTTGGTTTATATGAAGGCAAAAGTTCAGCTGGCTGATGCTGAAAATGCCAACATATTTATACTGAATCTGCAGCAGTTTTGATGGGTTTTTTTTGTTTGTTTCCTGTCTGGATCATGATCAGTGGGAACAGTATTTCTTGGAAATGGCTCTCACAGGCAGGGATCTGATTGCAAAGTAGGACGCCTTTGCCTGGGAGCCTTTTATAAGGATTACCTTGTACAAGAGTGCAACGATGACACTCTTATCCTCTGGAGGTGTTAATCAGTCCTGCTTTGGGAAGAACATGAGGGGCACCAGTTATCACTTGATCCTAAGGCACGTACTTGGATAATCTTTTTTGCACAAATGAACCATCTTAACTTCAGTTACCCATAGAGTTTCTGGCTGTAAGAGTCTAAGTAGCTGAATCATCTGCAGTTCTATGGCAAAGAGGTTCCAGTGTTCAAAGCCAATGTATCAATGAAAAGCTGCGATCAGGGTAAGAAACATACAAGAATGCACCCCCCAAACATTCTCAGAATTTCACTTGTGGTTCAAGATGCAAACAGCCATGGGTCAGTCCATTCAAGGTACTAACAAAATGTGGTGCACTCTTCCGCTTACATAGAAGTTCTTGTAACTAAGTTGGAGAGTACATTTTAAAAATGCGTGTTTTCACAAGAAACAAGGGGAATGAATCATCCTTAGCTTAAGCATCTATAAGTTAGAAAATCTACACAACTTAGGCTCCTTTTACTATTAGTGGAGAGGGGAAAAAAGCTGTCCTGCAATCAGAATTCACAAAAGGGCACATTAATCCCTATTTGATATGTCTATTTTTGTCTCTTGATCATAAAGTATCATACAGGGATTAGTTCAGGCTTGACAGCTCACTTTCAGACATCTTGACAATACAGCTCCCACTCTACAGGTCCTCTCTCACAAGCTTTGTAGTATAATGTTGGTGGAAGGAAAAAAATTTTATGCTTTAATTACACTGCTAGCCATCTCTTGTACATGCACCTACTTTTACTCTTTTTTATGCTTTTCCTTCCTTAATTTTATTTTAATTTTATTTTAAGAAAATCTTAAATTCTGAAGACCTTCTTAGAATTTTCGATTACCACTATTAATAATAACTCGGGTGTGTCATCTTGAAAGTGTCTATCTGGTTTGTGTGCTAGAGAAATTCTTCTAGTCAATTACCAATGCATCAAAGATGGTAATATTTCCAGTATTTAACTGGCTATTTTGCATTTCTCTTAGAAACTATGGACATATATCTAGTTCTTAGTCATCAATGCAGCTGTAGAAATAATACAGCATCAATCAGACTTGAAAATTGAGTTAAAGTTGGCAATTTTATTTTTCTGCGCTGTCATTAAGTATTTAATATTTCCTTTCTGTCCTTCAGAGAATAAATTTAAGAAAAATTACTTCCCCTCTAAATGGTCTCACTTCTGCCAAGTGCCCCAAGTAAGCCTTTCCTGTGATAGATTATGCTTGGTTCCATGGAGTTTCTACCTGCTCTGTTTGGACATGGCAATCAGGCTTGTCCAGAGGTTTTGGCTTCCTTGCCTTCTTGATAAGGACCCTTTGTGATAAATTTCAAAACAACCTGTTTGCATTCAAGGTCTTATGTTTGGGTTGAAAAGCTGAGAGTGGTACACTATTTTAACAAAACATTTAAATTGAAGTATGAGCAATTATTTCTTTAAATTGCTTTAGGCATAAAGACAAACAAGGAATTGAAAATGAATGAGAAAAATTTCCTTTAGCATTATGGAGTGTTTCACATCTATTAGGATTTATATGCTATTTCCATTTCATCATGTATTTTACCTAGTTTAAAAGCATTGACTGTCGTTCAAAATATTCTTGCTATATGCATTTTATAATTCATTTAAAGGCATGATTTTGTGAAATATTAATCTATTTTTTCTAAACACTAGTATTCTGAAACAATGAATAATGAAAAAATATTCAGTAACATTTCAACAGTTTTAAATGTAACATAATTTTTTTTATTATTATCTGTTTTCATTAGCTTTTCTGTGACTGGAGAAGGAAATTGTTCTGTGTTCATATGAAAGCTCACATAAAAAATCTGTTGTGAAGGCAAACTTAATTACAAATCAGAAAATGTTTTGGGACTGTTCCTTCAGGTGAAAACAGATATATCATCCAATAACCCAAATGAAAAACTACAGAAATATAAACCTACAATATCAAAAACTCAAACTTAGATTTATTGTCACAGTCTCCAAACATTCCATGAGAGAAGTTTCTTCATACAAGAATCAAAATAACTATAAATGATAATGGCAATCCCTTTGGTTTATGGAAACTTTTATGGAACCATTCAACTGATGTAGTGAGTCTGGAGTCAGCCACCTTTTCAAAGCACGACCTGGAGAAGAGGAAATTGGTCCCCAAGAACCATGCTTCACACCATCTCCCAAGATAAAAACAGTATTGAAAAAATTGTCTTTAGAAAACCTGTCAGAGGGAGGCCCTTCTTCTGAATTAGGCATCTGTGCCAAACAAAAAAGCAGGATAGAAACTACTTTTCTTCACACCTTTTCTTCTAGCCCTGGTTCAATGCTCTGCCAATACAGAGAGCTCCAGGAAGAGTCTTCTCTCTGTCCTGTGAACCTGACTGCTAGGTTAGGGACAATAGCACAAGATAGAGCAATTTAGACACTGGGAATTTTGGGTCCATGACATTAGAAAGCAATTCAGCAGAGGTTCACAGAGTCCAGGGTTCCCAGGTGTACCAGATGCACAGATAACTTGTCCTGTTGTGTTGCAATCTAACCAGGCAGGGCTGTTGCCTCACCATTTGCTGTCCTTTTGTTCTATGGACAGAAAGAGAACTCTTCCCAGACAACCACCAGACAACAGGGACAGAACACAAATGAAAAAGAAAATGAATAAGTAAAGGGTTCATGTGGGGATTTTTTCCAGAGCACTCACTTTGAAAATTCCTCACTAAATATGTTCTTTTTAAAAGGTGTTTTTGTACCAAAATAGAATGCATTATCCAGTGAGTCTCCATGGTAACTTTGTTTCTTATTAAATAGAAGAGGAAAAAAGCCTAATTAACTCATATGACCTTGTATTTGTTAAAGTATTCTTCTATACCTTTAGTGACTCTGTCTGCTATATATTGAAAGTCACTATTTTCCTTTTGCTTTTTTTTCTTTTTAGAGTTACAGATTTTCCTATTGAATGTAGATCATTGTGGAAACAGCAAATGGTATATCAAGGGAGAAAATGATGCCTCTCTGCCTCTTGATGCTTTTCTTAACTTTCAGATGTAGTGCTACTTTACCTTGGTGCTGCAGGAATACTCATTATGCTCTTCATTCTTTTCATAAAAAACCTAAATGATAGGCTTCCAACAATAGCTGGTGCTAGTCAAGTGCAGTCCTTTAGACAATTAGTTTAACCCCTTTACTCAGGGAAATAAACTAAAATAAACAGTTTTATCCAAGACTTTCAAAAGCATTCTAGAGTAAAAATGACAAAAAGAAAAGATAAAAATAAAATAAGGAATTTTCCAAAAGAAAAAAAAGCAAGCAAATCTATGGGCCTGGTTAACATTCACATTGTGGCCTCTTTATTTTTGTCATAGTCATAAGAGAAGTATCCATTGTACTGGTACATTAACACACCACCAGGAAATACCATGGAGGCAGAATACCAGAACCAGTATATTTTTAAAATATCCAAATAATCTTCAAAGACCTTCTACTTCTATGAATTTTAGTGTATAAAAAGAGAAGAAAATCATTTGAGAATGAACCTTGAGTTTCATTTTCTGAATTTTCCACACACAGACTCAGTGCTTATAAGCCTGTGCCCTGGCTATCCCGGTGCAGTTAAAAGATTTTGAAGAAGGACTTCAGCAGCAAAGTTGGACTTGATGATATCAAAGACCTTTTCCCACCTTATCAATCCTATGATTCTATGAAAGCTGCTATATGGCCCTTGGGAATGCTCAGCCCAGTCTTGATAGTGAAAAGCAACATTTCCAGTGAGGATGTGGCCAAGAAAGAGAAAGGCTTTCAAACTAAGGATACCCCAAAGGAGTTATCCAAACTACAGACATATATGAGAGCTCTTCCTCTCACTGCAGGCATCCAAGGAACCACTTGGAAGCCCATTCCTACGCCAGCAATGGACAACAATACGTAGCTGCATGATGGCCATCCAGGGCATGAAGCCAAACCTCACCTGTTGGGGTGCAAACCTGGCAGGTAGTTGGAAAGAGCTCTCGTGGACCACCTGCAACAAGGCTACCATTGTTCCTTGGTCCTCACCACACCATCTAAGTCACACCTCTGTGTGCCTGGGAGATATTATACCACTGCTGCCATGTAACTCCTGTTCCTCAGAAAGCAGTGTGTTCCAGTTCCTTGCCTTTCTTTAAATAAGCTGCTGCAGCTGGTATTTAGTCTGTGTATTCTGTCTGAATGGACACTGAGGGATTCCTGGTGACTCAAGTAAATAAAGATTTTTGAAATGTGACTGCTCTGTGACAGTGCTTGGCCTAATTGAAGCTGACTCAAGTAAAAGAAGCAGACCTAGGAATAAAATGTTTTGAGCTGTTGATTTCAAGTAGTACACAATGTTCACAATACAAATGTAAGCCTGTTCTTATTCATTACATCTGGGTATTTTTCTTAGGTATGCTGGCTCCAGAAGGCAGCTATTCTTTATATTAACCTGTTTTGTATACTCATTTATGTTCCCAAATTGCACAGTGCTCTTAGACACAGACTCTATGCCTGGAGTGTGTCATGACAAGAGGAATAGAGTTGTGTGGAACCTTTTGGAAGTGCACAAGAAAGAAACATTTGGAGAAGTACTCACAGTATGATAGGGGGAAAATCTGGTCCGTTCTTGCCATTGCTGCGTTTTGACAGCCATCACTCATCAGAAATATGCTCCAAACTCAACAGTAACAAAGAATTATAGCTGTTGGTCTTTAGAAGTGTGTGAAGTGTTGTAGCCCTGTGCAAAACTGCAGTAGCTCATAGAAATGTATGGAGAATCACTGCTCAAGATATGTGACATGGTTGCTGGATTTCGTGAGCTGTGACTTTAGGCAGAGCTAACTCTTTAGCAGACTGTCAGCAGTGCAGGGTGCAGAACAAGGCACTGAGCAGCTACGCTTTGTTTTTTTAGAGAAGTTCTCCCATCCCTTGTAGTGGACCTGGATAGGAAGCCACCCTCCCTGAAAAGACACCCTTAGAAAATTCATGACTGCAGCTGCCACAGAACCTGGTCACTTGCAGCTCTGCAAGCCTTGCCTGAGCTCCCGCTTTCTGTCAGCACTGCGATTTCAGAGTCCCCTTGATCTAATGCTGTGCATGAGGACATCCAAAATGTCACATCAGTCATTGAAGAACTGGACATAGCATGAGCATTATAAATCTCTAATTGTCTACAGCTCAGTGTAATTTCTGGCACTAGCAATGTAGCAGAGAAGATGCCTGACAGAGCAGTACATAGGGAAATGTTCACCAGCTGCAGGGGCAAGAACTATCCTGAGTTTCAGTGGGCCAAAGAAGGAGCTGGAACATCAGCAAGAACTGAATTAGCTTCCCACTTATATGTCATCAGTTAAAAAGTCTTGTTTCCAGTAAGCTCCACCAATTTGAAAAGCACTGTATTAGAGCATTCACTTCCCGCTAGTGTTGTCTACAACTCTTGGAAAATCTGCACAACTCATTTGTCCTTCTGCACTAAACCATTCTGTATCCATTTAAAATGGTAAATACAGAATATGACTCAGATCAGGCATGACTCTGTGAAGGGTGATGTTACAACAGTTGTTCATGTAATAGCATTTTATACTGTTACAATTGGTTTTGGTTTCTTTTTTTACAACAGAAGTAGTATATATATTTTCTGTGCAAAATGGTAATAATTCCACCAACAGTAAATGATCTCATATTTCAGAGCAATATAGCCAAAAAATAGATTAGTAAAAGAATTGTAGTTTGGTGTCTAACAACCTCATCCCAATAGATTTCAGTTTTTTGCAAATCTTTGTTTCTCCTCCAAGCCACTCCAGAAACCTCAAAACTAGAAAGGAACCCTTGGGTTATCAGCTTCCACAGGATCATCTCCCATTATGAATGTATCAATTAACCTTTTTCTAGAACTGAGAAGCTGAAAAAATCTGTAAGGTGTTCAGCACTTCATTGTGCTGTTTGAAAATAATCTAATCTGCAGTTAATGTTTCCATAGTTCATTCACACCTATGCCAAAGTGGCTCTTTAGCATAAATAAATCTGAATCTCTCTTGTTCTTCTCTGCTTTAGATATTTGTAGACAGCAATGACACCCCCACTCAGCTTTCCTCCTGCTTGTCTAAGCAGGCCACACATCTCTGTCTCAGCTAATAAAATGTGTTTTGCATTCTCTAGAACAGTCTGGTTAATCTTCCCTCAGTTTAACCTACCTGAGTTCACAGGTAACCAGAGGTGTATGATCTAGCTGATAGCACCTCCAGAGAAGTGTACTATTCCTCTCTCTCTCTCTCTCTTTAGGAAAGGATATACTCTAGATTGAAAGTTTCATTTTTCAATCTCCTCATATTGTTGGACATATTTCTTGTGTGTCATTCTCTTCCCTGAAATCCACTTGCAGTTTCCAAGTATAAACTCCAAGTTTACAAATAATTTCTTAGAGCTGTCTCTGCCTACATGGCACCTCATCTTGTACATTAATCTACCATTCACTTAGTCTTCATGGCCATTCAGTTTGACTGCATTATATTCTGATCTTGCTCTATACAACTAACTTCTGAGTTAGCTCACCAGCAAATTTATATATACTGTGGGGTTTTGCATCATTACTTTTATTTTTGTCTTGAAAGTGTTCCTCAGAGCTAATAGTGTTTTTCAGCCTTAACATTTTGTTTTTATCAATGTTGATCAGATTCTCTCTTACTTTTTTTACAACAGGTGTCATTTTGCCATGCAAGCACTCTTATTGATTTAATTAAAAAAAATTGTAGAGTAAGTTATCACTTACAGAGGCAGGATCTGCATTTTACTTAAAATGTAAAGAATACAATGTACATCTAGTTTACAGGCTAAGTAAAAAGTTATCAGGTACCTGGAAAATTATTCCTTTTGTTACACTTCTGTTAATAAGTCACTCTTTGATCAGAAAGAATTGATTCTTCTCTATAAATATATACATAGAAAAAAATAGTCTCTGAGACTGTGTTTCCCCTTAAGCTGAAAACTTCAAGAAGTATTATTGAACAAGGTACAGAATGAAGACAGAGGATTTATGATGTGTATAAATGTGTTAGAAGCTGATGTGAATTCATTTAACCTGAGGCCTCTAACGATAATGTAGTTGAAATAATTTCAATTATTATCATTCTTATTGGAGACAGTAAAATACTTTTTTCATTAAAATCTGTGACTTGCTAAATGAACTAAGTCAGGCATCTTAAAAAAATGGCATTAAAATGAATATGCCACCCGTTACAAGGAGATACAACATAAGATTCTATTTATATCTTTTTTTCAGGGTCAAATCCTCATATACATCCCCTTGTTATGTGTTTCAGGAGTTTGTAGATTATGCAGTAGTGTATGTTTTAGGCATGTAATGCTTTTAGGTACGTTTGAAAAGAAAGATGGTGGTACACACAATTTTCAGGGTAGGCACTCCTGTATTTTTTATGTTTTCCCGACTTTGCCATCAGAGCAATCATTTGTTCTGGCTGATGTTCGAACTTGCGCTCTCCTGTACAATGCAGGTGCCTGAAGGCTGTTTATTTCCTTTGATGGTGGATTTGTTGCCTTTTACTGAACCTTTAATGTGGGATGCCTGCTCCTTGGGGGCCAGGAGAGGACAGGCACCCCCAGGGGCATCCTGAGGGGCAGCAGGGCACTGCCACACCAGGACACTGCCACACCAGTCAGCTGTCCAGCAAGTGCCAGGCTGCCGTAGCAGCAGACAGCTCTGGGGTCAAGTCCAGAGCTCTGTCTATGGGTCAGAGTCCAGATTTGGTTCAGCAGGTATGGGCAAGGTGCAAGCATGGCTGTGCCTGGGGAGTGGCTCTGGAAGTACCTCAGGGGCAAGCCTCATCTTAAACCAACTCATGGGCTAGGAGGAGCATTCCTCACTGGGGTATCTAAGCAGACCTTTTCAGGAGGAGCCTCCACTGAGGCTTTTTAGCAGAGATTCTGCCAACAGCTCTCTCCAAGGCTGGGCACCTGCACATTATCTAAGATGGCCCTAAGCCCAAGCAGACAAATCCCCAGCAGTGGGACAATGTGCTCTGACAACTGACATTCAGTAGCACTGTATATCTTGACTATCATAGGGGAAATGATATTGTTGAGCAGAAAAAAGTACCCCCAGAAGGCAAATAAACCAGTGGTACAGTTATTTTATTCACTGAAATTAGTTGAATGTGATTGCCGTCTGTCACTGAGGCTAAGTGGATGAATTGGTTCCTGACCAGATAATCTTCACTCTGAAAAGGGCTCAAAGAAAAAGCAATGGAAGTGTTTTCAAATTAGCTACCAGCAAACTTTGATTTTAAATTATTTCCTTTAACTTTTTGAGACATTTCTTAGGTTTGTAATAATGTGAGCACCTTAATGTTAACTTAGGTCTTGTGGTTCCAGGATTTTCTCAAACGTCAGATAACAATAAAGGAGAAAAAGGCAGACTGATGTGATAAATTGAAGAGAATTACTAAAAGTGCCACAGTTCACCACAAATAAACAGAAGGCCAAGATAAAAAGAGAGAAACACCTTTCTTCAGCTTTCTGTTATGAAATGAAGCTGTTTATTAAATGATGTTGAGTCTAGAAGGGGGATTGAACTGCAGGCAAGGAAACTGCCTCTGTCCTTTTCATTCCTGCTCTTTTGAAAGTAAAAGAACTTAGTCTTTACTCTTTGTAAATACATAGGACAGCAACAAAGGTACCTGGCTCCACCTATTCCTCCTTCTAACAGAAATAAGCTGCAGGACCCTGAATTTTGGGTAAATGCTGGGGTCAACAGAGGCAGAAACTTTTATGCTTCCTGCCTTGGTACCTGCTTGCATTACTGATAACATTTTCTGTGCACTGTATTGAAAGAAATGTAACTGCTTCAAGTCAAGGAACATCTGATAATCCAACTTTCTCTGCCTAAGTTGCTGCTTAAGTTTAGGCTTAAACTTGTTTACAAAACCCAATTTTTTTTTAAAACACTGGTCCAGTCTTTAAATATTTGCCTTCCTAGGGACACGGTATTTCTTGGTGAGGACTTCTGTCAAAAGTGTGAGTTCAAGCATATTTTTTCACAAATAAAGACTCCTCCAAAAGATTCAGGAGGAAAGATATGGATGTAAAACTATTTAAATGACAGAATCACAAAGTTACATATTAATATATAATTAGAGAAAAAAACCTAAACATTTTCCCCACTGTAAAGAGTACAATATTTTAAAAAGCAATGAACTCTCTCTTCTACAAGCATAAAAAGGACCAATACACACTCATGAAAAAAATTGCAACTTTTCTTATAAAAAATACAGGAAGATCTTTGAATGAAAGACCCTTTGGATGATTCCTATCAGACAGGAATATCAATTAATTTTCCATTGATATTCTTATTGATAAATAATTTTCTAAATTAAGTGCTACATGGAGTACACGTACCTATGAGAAATGTATTTTGACCGTGCTATATTGTTGCTATTATCTTTTGCTCATCTAACTTTTGTAGCACCTGTGAAAAAACTGCTATATGTCCCGTGTTAGTTGTCTGGAGTGTCCTCAACATCACTGGAGAACATTTCTGCTCACTAATCTTCCCTTCTTACCTTTTTTTTTTCATAATTTGGTTGATTTATGGATAGCCTACCTGGGTGATAGTGATTCAAATTTTGAATAGCTGTCTAGACATGAGCTAAGCAAATAAAGTATCAGGAATTATGCTGCCAAATGAATGACTTTGGTGAAATCTATCATATTGGGGCTATTAGTATGTATCTTGCTTACCATGTGTTTGGCAAGATCTCTTTCTTCACCTTCGCTAGGATTAATATGAAGTACATGCATTGAGAGGAAAATCCTTGTCTTGATCAAGCTTTAATTTGGTGTAATTGAAAAGTACTTAGTTTTAAATATAAAGTTCCCATTTCTGCAACATTGTTATTATTGTTTTGAGGAAGAAAAGGTGTTTATGATGTGCTTGTTCTATAATTGGACACTTTTTCTAGTATTTATTTCTGTGAGAGACTTTTGTTTTCCTTGACTTCTTGTTCTGTTCTCAAATGTGTATGATAATCTCACTTGGCTCTCCTACTGCTACTGTTTTTAAGTGGCTGCAGTTATAAGTAGCTAACCTGCTGAGACATAGTTCATTTAATACCTGAAGCTGTCTTAGGGACCAGACATCCCTACAGAATACAAACAATTGGCGGTGGGCAAATGGATACAGAAAAAATAAGGATCTGTTCAAACCTTCAGCAGATGAGAAAGAGTGTGGGGGGGATTTTTATGTATAGCAAATAGTAATCACTGAAAGTGTGTCCAGACTTTGTGTAAACTTGGCTAATTTCAAAAAAGATTCTTCTGATTGCTCAGTACTTTTGTTAATTTTGTTCCTCATAAAATAGGAGAATACACAAGCAATATTGAAATTTATATTCTTTGGGAATAGGCTAACATAAGATTGCATGAGAAGGAAAAATAAGAAGAGAGAATAAGCATCTTGTACCTGAAGTGTCTGACTTTTCTGTTTAAGTTGGCTGCCCACAACTGTGAATATTTGAAAAATTTTGCTTCCACTTTGAGATCACTCTTCTTGCTCACTTTGACTTCCAGAACCCCTCTTCCTCAAGATCCTTCTTATAAATTACCTATTCTTTCACAATTGCCTTAACTAAGGGGGATGATGGGGAGAGATGGCATAGGCTAGCTTCCTACCTCGGCCAAATCATATTTCCAGCTAAAGTCAGGGCAGAAATGTCTGTACATAAGTTCTTGTAATTAAAGTATGCATGTGTTAATAATTCATTCTTTTCAGTGTTTGATTCCAGTGAAAATTTTGTCCCATTACACTATGGAGATCAGAATTGCCTCTTTCAACATTTCAAAACCTCTAAATGAAACTCCAGTTATCATCAGATCAATTTAAAAGTAATGACGTTTCAAATATTTTCATTCCTTTTTTTGTTGTTGCCTGATTGCTAAACTGTCAAGATAAACTTGAACATGTATTACAACCATTCTCTGTACCTATGAAGAACAGAAACTTTCCATTTTTTGAATGAAAGCCTGGATTCCAGAGTGCCCAAGTGATTTCAGAAGTCTCAACTAAAAGAAAAACATTGCAAATACAGAGGCACAGAGAAGTCAGTCTTCAATTCCACTCCCAGAGACACTATCTGCCCTAGAGATATCAGAAACTGAATAAAAGGAAGAAAAAGAAGGTAGAAGAGTAGCTTTTCTCTCTAAATAAGAAACCAAAGTATACAGAAGGAGAAGCTGCCACCCATTAACACATTTAGGCCTAATTATGTTCTTAAAACCCACCGACTTCACTAGTACTCCTCAGGAACTTGTATTTATGCCCATTATGACTTTACTCTGAACTGGGATATGTCTCTCAGGTCCAGGTCACCCAACTTTAGGCACCAGGCTGAAGTTACCTGCTGTGGACTCTCTTCATTGCTCGATAGAAAGTGATAACAGATGTTACATGTCTGAAAAATCCTTGCAGCTGCGTGCAACATACATGCAGCCTTATGGTCTCATGTGTATTTTGTGGTAGTTTGGAGATATCATTCCAATTGCTTAACCACAGGACTGTGCGTTTCTGCATGATTTCTAGACATGACTGATTTGCTGAACTGAGGAAGCAGCACCTTTGTTTGATGTGGGTCATAGGAGGCACACCATGGTGAAAGAAGAAGCTGGCAAAGGCAACCTTATACAGACTGGCTTAGGCAGTGCAACCACAGGATGAAACTCTTTAGAGTAGTAGGCCCTAGGTGGCAATTGAATGACTTCTTCCAATTTGAAACAGGTTCTTTGTTCTGACTGAGTTTTGCAGATCAGTATGAGGTACTGGCATGGTACAGGAAATGCAAAGAATTTCTGCATATTTGGGCATGCATTCAGTAGCGTCAACTTTGTACCACAGAGTGGTGAAATCTTGTCAGACAAAGTCCTTTATTGTTGTAGGCACATTAAAAAAAGAGAACCCTGAGAGAACCAATTTAGAAATACAGCGAGAATTTCTGTGCGTCTGAAACAGTCCAGAGGTTCTCATCCTCTGAATTACACCAAGCCCTTATTGAGATCTCTCATATCTGAGTGCTTCACAGTGTCTGAATTTCCAGACACCATCCAATAGTGCTCGATTGTCATCTGAATATTGTTTAGGCTTATAGTTTATTATCATGCATATCATGTGAACACATATATATTTTTACATTTTTTTTATGTCAGTATCTGTTCAAAGGGAAAACACTGGTGAAATGTGTGCAAAAAGCATCTGTGAGACTATACATGAGGCTGAAAAAAGTTTCAAAGTGGAATAATATATAAACTGACATTAAATTTCAAAATAATATATTGAATAATTAATATCTTTTCAGATTTCTTAAAAAATGGATCTAAAAAACACTTCAGACTCTATGAGATTTTATACTTTTAAAAGCTGTATAAGTTAATATGGCTCTTAGACCATACCTCTGTCAGCTAGAAATATGTGCAAGGTCAAGATTTCCAGCACTGTGGGTTGTGCAAGTTTTGGGGAAAAA